>VCJN01002492.1:0-134761 GCA_006384855.1 Tetraselmis striata
CCACTTTCACCGACGCGACCGAAGCCCACAGTCGTTGGGAGGCCGCTATCGCCTCTAACGCGGCTGGCTTGGGAACACGTTTGGCAGAGGCCGAGTACTTTCTCGCCCTTACGAATTCAAGCTGGCAGTCGGCGCTTTTCGGGATTGGCGCAGGCACACGACAGACAGTCCACTACGCCCAGTGGAGTGGAGCGCATCGTCCGTGCTCCGCACATTACCTATGTGATGATCATCTATCGACACGGATATGTCCTCGGGCTTGCGATAATTCTGTTGCTGGCTTTTTATGGCATCCCTCATCACATACGATCAGCCCTGCGTCCTTCTGATCCGGAAACGCGGGTATTTTTTATCGGGCTGCTAGCCTACCGTGGCGCACTTATCGGCATGGCGGTTCTGCACCAAGGGTTGATCGACGACCCCATGGTGTTCATCGGGCTAGCTGCTGCCAGCGCGTTGCCCGCTCCACAGAACGACAAGTCAGCACGAAAAAGATGATTGTCGCACTGGCGTTTGCCAGTTTTGTGCAGATATGCTTGATACTCGGCCTCGCTCAGCGTGACTTTCGGGGGATCATAATGAAAAAACTTCTATCGCTTCTGACCAGGGCAGTTAGAAGCCCATCGATTCACTTTCAGTTTGGCAACATTGCCCTGATGATGTTTCAGTCATTCGTGGCCCCATTCATTATCGGCGTTGCCGCGTTCGGTGCGCAGATGCTGTTTTTGGCGCCGGTGTTCTTTGCCCAGGCGCTTCTGGAACCATCCTATCAGGCTGACTTGAACTCAAGCACCGACGGCGAAACAGCCAACATCAATCTCTCGAATATCGCTCTACAAACAGGCGTGTTATTGACAATCGCCGTCGCGGCAACGATAGGCGACTTCGATATCATTCTGCTGATCTTCGTCGCCATATTTTACGCCCTCTACTCTCTCATTGGCGCGGCCGCGTTTGCCTTGAAAGATGTGAAACTCGCAGCCGTTGCCCGATACACCTCCTTTGCGGCCTATCTCGTGACATTCCTGTCCATGGTCTATTTGGATATCCAAGGAGCCATTATTGCTGCCAACTTGGCTGGCTTTGCCTTGGCGTCCACGATTGTAGGCGGCATTCTACTGACTCAGCGCAGGGTGTCGTTTCGGTGGGACCGGCCCTCTTTTGGAACACTCGCAGGCGGGTTATCGTTTCGTCTGCCCACAATATGCATAACCGGCCTCACAACGATCGTTCTCGGATACGCCGGAGCAACGGCGGCCACCATTGGCGAATTCCGCATCTTCATGGCCGCGATAAGTTCAGGGCGCTTCATAAACGTCGTCCCCCTCGCAAAACTTCAGGCATCGATCCAGCGGCACCTGGCATTCGGCGATACGGAACTGCCCACGTTGTTGCGATATTATGGGGCTTCTTATTTGGTCTTTGCAGCCGTCCTGGTTGCGGCTTTCCCTCTCGCCTACGAGTTGGCTTTCGGCAGCCCTTCGTTCAATCGGATCACGCTGCTTGCAGCCTCACTGTTTTTAGTTGCGCAGCCCTTGGCCTACTACATATTCGTCCTCAGACCCCTTTCTCCCATCTTCAACACCACGTTCCCAGCGTTGCTTTCAGTGGTGCTGATGGCGATGTTTTACGCGCTTTTCGCTTTGAGCGGATCAGCGGATTTGGCAATCAGCATATCCATTGTTGCACTTGTGTTCGTATACGTGCTGGCCGCTCGTAGCATTGGGCCTGTTGCCGCCACTCATCGCGCTTGAGGAGTATGCGCGGTGCCCCTAATGGGGCACCGCCGATGCCGAAACTACAACCATTCATCCTGTTTCAGCACAATAAACCGGAACGTTGCGCTGCTCAGGTCAACGGCCGACCCGGAAGGGTTGTGAATATTAACGCGGACCGTATTTGTGCCGACGACCGCAGCTGTCATTTGCAGACCAACAATCCCGGTCGACGTAGTTGACCATCCGATGACGATATCTCCTGCGGAGACCCCGGAAACTGTAAACGTAGAAGATGATGCGCCGCCAGCCGCGATCGAAGGCCAATCAAAAACAACTTCCGCAGTAACCACGTGTTCATCCAGCGGAGCACGAAATCCGGTGCGGTACGTGTCCACGATGGGGCTGGAAGCGTCGACGCGATTGTTGCGCTCATACCCAGTAACACCAGAGCCAACCATGACCTTTGAAACAGGATAGCCGTTGAACCAATTGTTAGTGACGGAGACGTTTTCTCCGGCATTCAGTACAATTGAATGGTCTTTCCCTCCGCTGTCCTGGAAGTTGCACCCATCAATAACGAGCGAGCGCGGAGCCCGAACCTGTAGCGGCGGAGTGCGGATGTCCTGCCCAGTGCTGCCGCCGTTCGCCTCGAAATAACACCCATAGAACCCGACCGCATCGGAGAATTCATTGACATCGGCACCTCTTGTCAGGTTGCCCTCAATGGCCGTTCCGTAAAAATGGACACCAAATGCGCGGTAGATAAAAACGCCTATATTGCACCAGGCGATTTCGCCGCCGTACACCTTCCATGCATAGGCGCCCAAAGATGCATTAGGGTCTTGCGTGAGCTTCAGCCCAATGCCGTTAGTCAAATCGTGAATATTGGGGTTATACATATCGACAAGATATGACCCCTCAGAGACCAACCCATCGCCGGTAGATGCGCGGATTGTCAAGTCGCGGATGACACCACGAACAGGCGCATGGCCGCTTACAGCCTTGCCCCTCAGGAATACGGCAGGCCCAACCGCCCCGGCGCGGTCAACCCTGATCTTATCGATGCCCCACAAGGTGCGTATCTCTGGGAAAGAGACAGCATCAACCACAACGCCCGCACCGTTGCCCTTTAGGAACGAAGCAACGCCCTCGCCAACCAACCAGTTATGGCTCTTGAGGTAGAAGTTGTTATTCAGTTGGTAAAACCCTGAAGCGCCGGGGACGTAAATACTGCCCCCTTCGGACGGGAGCGCTGCCTGAGCATCGTGGAGCGCAATAGCGTTGTTTGTCGTGCCGCTGTCTGACTTTCCACCCCACCAGCGTATGTCGTGAGGGCCATCGTGCTGACGAACCCACGCGCCTTGCGATCCGTCAATGGCAGAACCATCTGGAATGATGTAAACACCTTCTCCAGGGTCAATATGCTTGTTGAAGGTGAGGTTTGTTGTTCCTGTGAGATTGACGGCGGTTCCCGCAAAGGCATCAGTCGCGTTCAATGCCACTTGAAAACGGTCGGGGTCGTATTCGGTGGCGTTGACCTTCTGTGCGTCTGCTGAGCCGCCCGCGCCATCGGTAATCGTCTCATCAACGACATACGCGCCAGTCAAATTGCTCAGATAAAGAAGGCCCCACGTCCCGCGATCATCGATCTTGTCAATGGTCGCCGTCGCGCCCGAAGTGCCGCCTGTCAGCGTCTGACCTACCGTAAACGCCGCAGTCTGATTATAGAAGTATACGGCATCTGTTTCCTGCGCGATAACTCGATAGATCGTTTCTGCTGTCAGACCATCTGCTGTCGTGGTTGGATATAGGCCGTCGCCAGTGCGTAACCCGTGATCTGCGAGCGTGAAAACGTCTCCCGCATCGTCAACACTGGTCGTCGTCAGCGAGGACGGCGACAGCCTTGCCGAAAGATCGCTCTGGTTCCAAAGGAAAGCTCCCGCCCGCCCCGACTCTGCCAGATAGGCGACGTTGTAGCGCGCGGTATCGATCGCGGCTATACCGGCACACGTCGGCTGCACATTGGCGAGGGATAGGGCCACAGCGTTTGCAAGCTTGGGCTCGGTAACGGACCCGTCATCGAGTGCCGCGTACGGGAAGGGCTGCCATGTTGATCCATCAAAATACCGATAGATCTTGCTCGTGGTGTTCCAGTAGAACTGGCCCTCGACTGGCGTTCCGGCGGCCGTTGCGGCAGCCGTATCGTCAGCGAAGTTGCCAAGGAAATGGGACAGGAATTCTTCCAGCTTGGCGGCGGCCTGCGCAATGATGTCAGCCGGCATGACCGAGCGCAGTGAACCATCCGTCTCGCGTGTCAGAAACAGTCGCTCCGAGAACGCACCGGCTGGAAACTCAGCCCCATTATAATCATAGGCAGAGACCGGATCATCGCCGTTGATCGAGACCGTCACCGGGCCCGTGTTCGGCGTCGACGGCTCAATAAAAAACGCAATCACCGATGCAGGATCAACGCCCGGAGATGCCGTCGCAACAATTGCGTTTTCATCCCCGCCAACAATGGTCAGCCTTGCCAGCGTATCGGACAGGGGCCGAGCAAACTGCCATTCCGTATCATCGAAGCTATAGACCCAGTACCCGTTGTTCGACACGACAGGATCGGCATAGACCACACCGGCACGGGGCAGTGCTTCGCCCTCCTCGGGTACGGGCGGGATGTATAGTTCCAGTTCGGCCCGCGTCAGGGCGGGAACAATGCCCGCCTGTAGGCTGAACACGATGCCCTCAACATCCTGCTCCTGCATCGTCCCAATGGCCACAAACCGCCATTCTGCTGAGAACCCAGCCTTAGTCGCCGTGACCCGGTAAGCCCCGCCCGTGGTGTGGAACGAGAACGTTGCATCGGGCGCGGTGAAGCGATTGCTGATCTGATTGAGCCCGTCCCTGTCAGAATAAAGAACGGCCAGCAGTCCGGTGCTTTCGCTGCGCACCTCGATCTCACAACCAGCCACAGCGTTGCCCGCCGCGTCCTGCACGGTTCCCGTATATCTTGCCAATGTCATGGATTAATTCCTAGTTGACCTGGGGCCCGCGAAGATCGCCCGAACCCGTTATTGTGATGTAGGACACGCCATCGATGGCCGATCCTGCAGCACCGCCAGCGCCGCCGCTTGTTCCATAACCCGCCTGACCTGCCGTACCCGACTGGCCCGGCCCGCCACCTGCGCGACCATCACCCGCCGCATATCCGCCGCCACCACCTGCGCCGCCAGAGGTTGCCGAGCCGGGCTTTCCAGACGAACCGTTGTACTGAGAGCCGGAGCCCCCAGCGCCGCCCGATCCAGCCAGAGTGCCGGCACCGCCGCCGCCGCCGCCGCCGCCGGATTGGCCGAAGCGCGAACCACCGCCACCACCACCACCACCGCCACCCCAAATCTGGGCGCCCGATAGAAGCTCTAGGGTAATCGGAGAGCGGGTGTAGAGCGCACGCCCGCCTGCACCACCTGATGCACCGTTACCGCCGTTCTGACCGCCCCGCCCGCCGTTACCGGCGCGGCCCTGAATTCTCCCGCGCACCTGAACGAGCGGAACAAACCCTGCAGGCCAAGTGCCGACGTGCATAGCAGGACTGCCAGTGCTGGTGGACCCGACCACAACTCCCGAATTGACGATGAAGGTGATCTCGTCACCTTCTGTCAGTGGCGGAAACAGGCTGTCGTGAATGCTGCGCAGATTGATGTTGTTCGCGCTGCCATCGATGATGATGACGCGGTTCGTCAGATCCTGCTCATCAAGATCGAGGAAGCGCACCTCCTCCCCTTCAAGCGAAAGCCACGCATCGCCGGGCCGCATGCGGGTGATCTGCATCGGCACCTGATCGCGCTCACCGCTGGCCAACTGCATCGGCCATGAGGACATCAGATAGCCCGTGCCAAGCTGAGGGTCGCGGTCGCGGAACACGTCGAATGAGAAAGCACGAGGCGCGGACTGATACCGCCCGATCTGGATCAGGTTGAGCCGTTCGGCGACGGTTCGCCCGAAGGCCGGTATCCAGCGCGAGAATATGCGCTTGATGGTGGGCTGGTTCTCTACGTCAAAGTCGGTCGCGTCGTATGCCTCGATCGAGCGATAGTTCTTGGGGTCATCGACGTTCTCGAGCGGGTTGATAAGCCCGTAATACGTGATGCAGTTCGTGATGCGCTTTGCGGGCTGGTCCTTGATCCGCAGCGTTCCCTTGCCGATGTTCTCCTCGCTCCATATCGCGGCATCGGTATTGATGGTTCGCAGCACCTGGAGCCGAATGGTCTGGGTGATGTCGTCCGGTATCAGCACCAATGCGGCCTGCTCGACCAACTCGGACACCAGATCGCGAACCGGGGTCGGTTCAGCGATCATCGCGGTATAGACCCGGCGCAGATATGCCGCGGTTTCATCCTTCCAGTCCGCCAGCGGGATTTGAGCGTCAGGAATATTAGCGTAGGTCGTGAACAGGTCTTCGATGATGTCCGCTGGATCGACGCCCTGATAATAGAGGCACACCTGTGCCCGGTCCTGAGCGCTATGGGACTGTGCCTCGGTTCCGAACTGGCCCCGCGTCAGGGTCAGGGTGTCACCCGACCGTGTGAAGGCGACAATCTCGCTGCCACCGATCGCCAGATGACCCGATGACGGGTATTCAGCATTGCCGATGCCAGACGGCGCCAGCGTTGCCGATGTTGCCCCGGCGGTGATGTCCGCAACGAGATAGCCCTTCGAAGGTGTGGGCGCCAAGGCCCGGTCACCATCGGCCAGCTTAATCACGTCCTTGCCGGTGATCGTGAATCGCCCGTCCTCATCGGTGTCCGTCGAATCGACAAACAGATGACGGGTTTCCATTTCCTCAAGCGTCTGGCCCACGAAACCGCGAATGAGGCGGATGGGACGGCCCTTGAGAACCGGGTGCCGGGCGCGGAACTTGCCCCAGAACGTGCCGACCTTTGCCGGGTCATAGGTCCGCTCGGTGCGATACTTGTCGAATCCCGCCCCCGTATCGCCGTAGGGATGGTCGGAGAGCGTCACGGAGAGCTTGGCCCGCACCCCAAGGCTCGGCTCCCCCAAAGACAGCTCAGCGGGTTCGTATCGGGCATCTATGATCGATGGAATGGCATCAATGCCGCTCTCATCGAGATAGGCGGCGGCCTTGGCGAACCGGAGCGTAACAGTGCCCTCGTCAAAGTCCTCGCGTTTCGCACAGGTCGAATACGTGTTGAAACACTTGGTTTCGCTATCGACGCCCAGCACGGCGGTGCACGGCGCAACGCCATAGCTCAGCGTGCAATATGGAATGTCGATTTCCACGAACGTTATTGCGCGTTGGGCGGTCATAGCGGCTCACAAAAAAGCCGCCCCGAAAGGCGGCGTTGGCAAATCCATCGATACAGGGCAGTTAGCGGACCATGCCGCCGTAGTTCAGCACGACATCAACGTAGATCGATCCCTCGTTGGGCTGGGGATCGGCGGTCAGCCAGCTATACCCAACGCTCTGGGGCCTGCTCTTGGGCAGCCAGGCAAAGAAGAACGCCCCTGACGCCCCGCGTTGAACAAACTCGCTCATTTCATCGTAAAACCAGTCCGCCGGCAGGTTGTTGAACTGCGCGCTGGTCTGGGCCGACTGGCCCGTCACGATGCGCCCGAGGAAGTTACCTGCCTCTGACGTTCCATTGACCACCTGAGTTTCGCGCGCATGATCGAGAGGTACATGCCCTGCCGATATCCCGTGAGGAAAAACGAGAAGCTTGCCCACGAACATGACGGCGGCCGAGGCCACGACTGTCGGCGACGTGATGGTCACCCGCAGCGTCGTGACGTTGGCAGGCTCAAACCTCATCAACAGCGGCGAGTTGTCGGCGGGAATGAATGCCTCGATCACCTCTACCCAAACCGCATCGATAAGAGCCTCAACCATGATCGTCGCCCCGGCAGTGCCGAAGTTCGACCGGGCGAACCCGACCGCGTCAATGATCTGGCCCCCGGTATCGACCTCGATGGTGACCTCGCCCGTCGCCGCTGCCTTCCACACTTCGATCGTGGATTCGGTCGCAAGGTTGCTGGCCGGATATGCATCATCCTCCGAACTGGCCGTGATCGAGGCAACGTCCGCAATCGAATCCCACAGGATGACTGGCGCGGATAGATTGACGGCGCTGGTCGGGCCGAGAACCAGCGACCGGGAAAGAACGATCATTGGTTCACCGCCAGTTTGAATTTGGTCCCGACGCCGTCGCTCATTTCCTCGGTCATCTGTTCGAGCAAGCCCCTGACGTCATCGCGGCTATACCGGCCACTGCCGCCAAGGGTGAGGTTGATCTGGGTCGTGCGTTGCGTCTGTTGCGGCTGGGAAGCCTGCGACACAGCAGAGCCCTTCACACCGGGCGCACTTGCGCTGCCCTTCTGGGCACTGGCTATAGCTGCGATCTGGGCCGCACCCGTGGCAGCGGCCACACCAGCGGCGGCAAAGCCCCATGGCGTTGGGCCATAGGTGGCCAGGGCCTTCATCACCGCCTCGGCAGTCGAAACCACAGCGTTGGCGATGGCAAAAGCCTTATTGTCCTGGAACATCTGGCTCAGGGCGCTTGTCAGGCCGCCCGCAAGGCCGAGAACAGAGCTTGCAGCCGTGGCGTTGGCCCGGAAAGCCGCTGCCCCGTATTGCTCCCATGATATCGCGCCTGCGGCCAAAGCCTCATCCAGTACGGCCATGTCATTGGCAAGCTGCTCGAATGGGCTTTTCTGGCCATCCACAAGGGCAAGGGCCTCGGCAAACTGGTCTAGGTTATCGTTGGCCGCCTCTAGCGCCCCGCCGAGCAATTCTATGTCTTGGGTGAGCTCGGGTATATCGGGCAGGTCAGGCAGGTCTTGACCGCCGCCACGCCCGCGCCGGCCCGGTGTTCCCGGCACATTGGGCTCAGGCGTGCCGTTCATAGCCAGATCCCAGAAGTGTTCCGCCAACCCAAACTGAGTATCAGCCGCCTGCCGTGCGCGATCAGCCTCACTAAGCTGGAGATTGCCGGGAGATGCTATTGCGCCGAATGTATCGGGAGCCTGCCCGGTGATGGCGGACATCATGTTTTCGAAGCCTACGAGAATGTTGCCCCACGCCGTGCGGAAAGCCGCCTCAACGCTAAAGGCTACGCCTCGCAGGGCCCGATCCATAGCGGCCGCGCCGTTCTTAATGCTCTCAATGGCTCGGTTCGCAGTGCGGCCCGCATCCTGCATGGCTTGGCCAAACCCGCCGGCTCGTTCAATCGCAGCCCAAAGCTGATAGACCAGTTCGCCAGCGATGACGACAAGGGCGCCTAGCCCGGTTCGGATCAATGCCGCACGGGTGGCGACCAATGCCGAGACGAAGCCCCATGCCGCCGCCGTGGCGGCCACGATGGCACCCCGGAACGCAATGGCCCCGGCTACCGCGGCAACGGCCATGTATGACACAAGGCGCTCCATATTGGCGGCCAGTATGTCTGCGGCCCCGGCAAGTACCTCCATTGCCGGAACAATGATTTCCAGCAAGGCTTGGCCAGCACCAAGGGCGTGATCGCCAAAGCGGGCCATCACGACATTGAGCCGCTGATCGAGCGATTCCGAAACCCGGTTGAACGCCTCGTCCGCCGCGCCTGCCCGCTCCTCCATATCGCCAAGGATATCGTTGAACTTCTCGCCGCCCTGTCCCGCAAGCGAGAACACGGCCCGCAGAGCCTCGGTCGATCCGAACAGCATGGCAAGCGCTTCCTGGCTGCCCCCGGTCGCCTCGACCAGGTATTCCATGAACCCGGCAAGGCCCATGGTTTGCGCAGCCGTGGCGCTGAACTCAATACCAAGCTCTTTGGCCAGATCGACGGCCTGAGACGAAGGCTTGAGCAGTTGCGTCATGATGCCCGAAAGGCCCGTGACGGCCATCTCGGTCGACTGCCCCTGTGTGGTCAGCGCGGCCGTGGCGGCGACGATCTCATCAAAGCTCAGACCCACAGCCGTAGCCTGGGGGATAACCCGGCCCAGCGTGCTCGCCAGTTCGTCAATCGTGGTCTTGCCCGCCCTCATGCCAACGAACAGCGTATCGGCCGCGTCCGAAGCCGTGAGGCCACTGGCGGCATAGGCATTCGTCGCCGTGGTCAGGATATCGACCGCAACCGTGACCTGAGTGATGCCGCCGATGGCGGTGCGGTTCGCGACCTCAAGCAATTCCGTTGCCTGTGCCGCATCCCCTGCCCCGGCAGAGATGGCCTGGTAGAAGGCTTGGGCCTGTGACGCCGCCGTGGTGCCAAACTCTCGAGACATGCGCCGCGAGGCTTCCGCTATGGCGTCGATCTCACCTTCCACCACGGGGAGAAGCGTGGACACTTCGGCCAATGCGGCGTCGAAGGCACGCGCCTCACGGATCATGGTGTTGAACGAGAACGTAACGGCGGCGAGCGCAATGAACTGCCCGGCGAGACGGCCCACGGTGCGGCCCATCCTGTCCGCCGCCCTTTCGGCATGGCTTGCGCCTTCAGCAAACTTGCGGTTGCGGTCCGTGGCCGTAACGACGCTGTCGGAGCGAACCTCAAGGCCGAGCTGGGCTATGTCTGCCATTGTTCGTTTCTCCAGACACGGGGCGATCCCCTGCTCGTGGCTTGCCGGCGCTCAAGAGGTCATCCCTCAGCGCTTGTTGCTTGTCTTCTTCACTGGCCTCGGCGGACAGAGATGCGAGGTAGGTATCGTCCAGGTCTTCGATCAAGCGGACTTCGAAAGGCTCAAAGCTCTCCCCCGAATGACGAATGAACGCATCAATGTCGGGCCACTCAATTGGGCTTGGGCCATTCATGCCCGGCGCCTTGCGGCGGCGAACACGCATCCATGCCTCCCAGATGTGGGTTAGGGGATCGGGGAACGGCGGGACGAAAAGCTGTTCCTCGATCTCCTCAGCAACGTCATCGCGGCCCTTGCGGATTGCCCGCTCAAGCCGCGACTCGAGCCTGTCTCGCCGCGTCCTGCCTTCCTCGTTCCGTTCAAGCGCAAAAGAGCGCTCGGCAAAAGCCGTCAGGGCTTCGCCGAGCGCGTGGTAAAACGGTCAAGATCGTCCGCGGCATCGGCGACCTGCTCAAACAGGGTCGGGTGCTTTTGGTAAAGGTCAGCGGCATTTTCGGGGGTGCAGTCCGGGCCGGAAAAGCCCTCGGGATAGCGCCACGAGATCGTGGCGGCCACGAGATCATCCATGCGCAGCTCATAGAACTGATCGGCAGTCTCGCCGCTGTAGCGATCGCCCTGAGTGGCCAGTGCGCGGCGGGCCTTGCGGTTGTTCACCGCATCCGCCTTCGGAACACCGATACCGGACTTGAGGTAGAAGTCCTTGAGGCGGGCCTGTGTCCGCTTGCGGCGCGGGCTGTCGGGTCCGGCCAGGCGGATGAACATGCCGGTCTTTTTTCCGGCATCGCTGATAACCTCGAACTCGGAGCCCTTCTCTTGGCTCTCGACCGAAACGAAGTTGGTATCGAAATCGAATGTCTTACTGGTCATGAGTTTCACCTATCGGGAATGTCGGGTGTCGGGGTTGGCCCGCCCTGCCCCGACGACAGAGCGGGCCTATCGCACGTGCGAACGGGTTAAGCGGGGATGTTGGCCGTCTCTGCCGATGTGGCAGAAGCGTTGCCGGCCGAGTTGGTGCCGGTAACAGTGACCGAGAGGGCCGTGCCGACGTCTCCGGCAACGATCGTATAAGTCTTGGCCGTGGCACCAGCGATGGCCACGCCATCACGCAGCCATGCATAGGTAAAGGTCGGCGATCCGGTCCAAGTACCTTCGATGGCGGTAAGCTCCTCTCCCACATCGAGAACGCCCGCGATGGACGGCTCAAGGGTATTTGTCGGGGCGGCCAGAATGGCACTGCCAACCTCAAAGACGGCGGTATTGATGCCCGCGCTGAAATTGCGGCGCACAACGTTCGACACGTTGCCCAGGTTCGTTGGGGCGTTCATGATCATGGCGCCGTAGTACATCACCGAATTGCTGTAGGCATCGGTGCGGGCGTCGGCCAGTTCGAGCTTAACCGCATAGTCGAACTTGGTCTTTTCGGCGGCAATCAATGCCTCCTGACCATCATCGAGGGGGTCACGGCCAACCACGATTGCCTGTGTGCCGGCATCGCGCGGGCCCTTGAGCTTGCGGACGCGGGCATTGTTGAGCGCGGTAAAGGTGATCGCCTCAGATGTGTCGCCGAGCTCGCCAAGATCCTCAAGCTCCTCGACCTCGACCCAGTCATCGATCGCATCGAAGAACGCAATGGCGTCCTGGTCCGTCATGGCGTTGATGCTGTCCACGTCGACGGGAGTCGGCGAGATAAACATCTTGGTGTCGGCATTTGTATGTATCGCCATCGGGGGTTCTCCTTTTCAATGGCAAAGAAAAGGCCCGCCGAAGCGAGCCCTGTGTTCCCCGGATGGCCGGGAATTCGGTTTATGCGAAGGTGCGCCACCTGATGCTGACCCGCGTCACGATCCGGCTGCGGGCTTCGTCCTTGAGTGACGTCCCTACCTCTGGCGCCTCATAGACGCGCACATCGACGTCCTGGTAGCGGAGCGGCATGTCGACCACGAAATGGTCGGCGATATCCCCGGCAATCTCGCGGGTTGTGGTCTCGGCGTGCTCGCTGTCCGCGAACAACGACAAGAGGCCGATTTGCAGGATGCCCATCCGATCGTGTGGATCGTTCGACCCAATGAAGCGGCGATCTGGCCGGTTGACCATGTTCACCACCTCGATGCACCGAACCGAGGGCAAGTCCTTGTTCTGCCCCGGCCAGATGACCGGGAGCGCCGGCGTGAGCGCCAGGCTTGCGACACGAGCGCGCAGGGCGAGCCAAATCTTGGTGTTCACATTCGGCGTTGCCATGCTATTGCTTTCTCAATGCCAGATAAGCCGCCCCTCACCGATGAGCAGATCGAAGCCCGTCTTGGCGTGGCGCTCGATGACATCGGCTATGACAGCGAAGGCGAAACAGAGCTTGGGCATAACAGCCTCAATGCAGCGAGGCAGGTACTGCTCGCGCTCAAGATGTCCTTGCTCAAGAAGATGGATCAGGGGTAGCGGGCTACGGCCTCGGCGACCACTTCACGAACCGTGGCCTGCCATTCCTGCGCTGCAAGGCGGACCATACCGTCCTGGTACTCCCTGAAAATCGCATAACTGGCGACGAATCCACCGAAGATAGGTTCCCCTAACGTGGCACCGGCGATCACCAATGCGATCTGACTATCGTTGTCCCGGTAGAGCGCGCCGGTAGCCGGTCGCGCGTCCCGATCAATAACTGGCATTGCGCTTGTCGAAGCCAAGAACGAGGCTCGTAGAAACCCGGTCAGCACCCTTGTCCGCGCCTTGACCTTGAGAAAGATGCGCTGAGCGCTTTCCTTCACGATCAGATCGGCACGCTTCATCACCTTGTCGGTGAACAGGTGCATTTCGCTGAACTTATAGGTGGTCATTCTCCGAACCCGGCAAGGAAGTCCACGATCAAATCATAGTCACAGCGGCACCCAATGACCTCCTCCGCTGCCCCAGCGGGGTCGTGCGGATAGAGCAAGCCATTGGCGAACCGCTCATCAAAGCCCACGCTAACCCCGTCGAGGGCGGCATGGCTGTGACGGACCTTCTCATCGCCCGCCGTGCGCCATTTCTTGGTCACCTGCTGCCGATTGATGGCGCCGGTGTCGAGTGCCTGCCGGAACGCCTCATCCTTGGCCGCATGCAGGGCCGTGAGCGTTTCCTTCTGAGCGATGACCTCGCCACGGTAGGCGAGCAGCCTGTCGCCATAGCGACCCGTGATGCGGTCGATCATATCGGCCGGCAGTGCCTTGCCCTGATCGATAGCCTTGAGGACAGTGCTGTTAAACCGGCGATCGGTTTTCTTGAACCTGGGCTTCCGCTCCCCCGTCGCCCGGTCCTTGATGAAATAGGAGCGGATCGCGTCCGGGTCAGCCAGAATGCGGCGCATCTCCAAGACGTGTTCGGTCTGGGGCTGGCTTAGCCCGATAATCCCGCCAACCCGGCTGTTCGTTGCCCTTGATACCCGCCCCACGATGTTGAGCGCCGTGGTGCGCGGGTTAGTGCCATCGATCAAGCCCTGCTGGATGACCATGCGGATAGCCTCGCGCTGGTCATCAACGATGCGCGTGATCAGCGTTGAGGAGTAGAGCCTTGCCCATTCCTCAGCCCTTGGCGCCCTCATATCGAAGCGCAGGACGACATTCCCTCCCATCGGATCATTCAATCTCGGCAAGCCAGAGACCGTTGCCGCGCCACCTGCCCCAAATGCACCCGTTAGAGCCGTTTCAAGGGCCCTGTAGGCCGCTGGATCAAGATGCACGGCATCTATGGCCCCCTGAATGTTCCCCCGCTCCATCGCTTCGATAATGCGCCCAAGCTCTGCCCGGTTGGCAATATCTGCCACGGCCGCGAGGAACGCGTCACGGACGCGGGGCTCCCACTCATTGGCCAAGGCTTCAAACTGGCGCCGAAGCTGGGCGCGTGTCGGGCGTCGGGCCATGTCAGGAAACCAGCGTTAGATCATACAAAACCGCGACACCTGCCGGACTTAGGGGGCGAACCGTGTCGATCTCTTTCCACGCCACATTGGCATCCCCGGCAGTCGTTACCTGCGCAGAGGTCATGCCAAGCACGATGCGGTCATCGTCATGGGGCACGACGCCGGCCGCGCCCGAGATGGTCACGGTGCGTTTGGTCTGCCCGATCAGTGTCCCGTTGATGTCGCGCAGTTCCGTGTCACTGATCAGCACCACGACCTGGTGATAGGTGATCGTGTCGGTGACCGGCACCCATGGCTCCTCGGGGTCGACCACGCCCGGCACGGCCTTGCGGATGACGGCGGGGTGGCCGTCGGGCTCAGAGGTGTCGCCGATCGAGCGGAGCGCATCCTCGACTTCTTGGGCTACAGCGCCCCAATCTTCACTCATGGTCAGACCACCAGAATGTTGGGGATGTCTGCGGGCACCAGAATTGGCCCCAGAAGCCCCTCAATGGCCGTCGAACGGACAACCATAGCCTGATCGCCCTTCGCGTCTCCCACGACCTCCCAGCGGATTTTATCGACCTGAGTAAGCACCTTCTGCTCACCGGGCGTGAATGTGCGGCTCAAAACACCGGGGCTATTGGCCTCGATCCATGCCGCCTCAAAGCTGGCCTTGATGACCCGATCAGGCACGGTGTCGCTGGCGAGGCTATTGCCCCACCTGTCGCTGGCGCCGGTTCGGGGCCATTGGCGCTCTTGATCCGCGCCGCCAGTCGGAACACCGGGGAAGCGATCGAAGAACAGTCCATCGAGATAGACGCTGCCCCGCTCGCGCAGTGCGGCTTGGCTTGGGGCACCATCGGGGAGTGTGTAACCGTTTTCGGTGAGCCATGTGTCGAAGTTGCTGTCTGAGCTATAGCCAGCCATATGGACCTCCAAAAGCGGTCAGAGAAAGGGGCGCAGTCTCCCGCGCCCCGTGGTGATTAAGCTTCGGCTTTGGCCTTGAGAGCCGCGACAATCTCATCTTTGGTGGCAGGCGTGGCATCGCCCAGAACCTTCGTTGCCGCTGCTTTGAACGTCATGAAGTTGCCATCGGCAAGCTCCAGAACTTCGGCAGGCGTTTTGGGCTGATCGTCGTCCTTCTTGGGCGCGGCCTTCGCCTTGCCCTCGCCCAGCGTCAGGAACTTGAGACGCTTGGCCTGCTTGGCGCCAGTCTCGGACAGTTCCAGATCGCGCGTTTCACCGGGGCGGACATAAGCCGTCCCGGTCTTGGTGTTCACGCCCTGGAGCGCCTTGGAGTTGTTGGTGACCTTCATGGATCATTTCTCCCTTATGCCGGGACGTCGGTGATTTCGTCCGCATAGCCGACAGCGCCGGGCAGACGAATTTCCGTGCCACCGGTACGGGCGATGATACCTGTCTCAAAGCCCATGATGGACTTCTGACGCGGCTGCAGGACCGTGCGGGGCATGGGGAGATGGAAGCGCAGCACTTCCGGGTCACGACGATAGGCGATCATGCGACCGCCGCCGTCCTGAGATGCAGTGGCCAGCTCACGCAGCGGGGCAATATCCAAGGGCTGGTTGGTCTCAGCCGTGTAGATGTTGTTGGCCCGCAGAAGCGCGAGGATGGTCATGGCGCCGTCGCCCGAACCGATACGCGTGCTGGAGATATAGCGGAACGCCGCGGGAGGCAGGCGCAGGGTGTCGGCCCATTCCACTTCCTCGGTGTTCTCGCGAATGCTGCCGAGCAGGTTATTCACGTCCCGGATGATCTGGTCCGGCGTTTTGGCCGGCCAGAACGTCACAGAACCCGTGCCGTCCGCAGCAACGTCAACGCGCGAAACGCTGGCGTTGTTGATGAGACCGGTCCAGCCCTTGGCAGTGGCGCCCACCATGGCGACCGAGTTGAGCAGACGCTCAACCTTATCGGCGGCCGACATAGCCTTGGTATCGTTCAGGTTGATGCCGTAAAGGCTGGCCTGATTGACCTCCTCGAGGTTCCACTCCCAGCCCGAGCCGATCATGGCGAAGTCGTGGCTCGCCTGATCGCGGGTCGCCTGGTTGAACGGCATGTCCGTGCCAGCCCCAGAGAGGAATTTCGCCTCGCCAGCGGTGTCAACGGTGAAGAACGTGGTGCCGATCGCCCAGGGCTGCCCCTCGGTCACAACCGGGACGTGAGCCCCATAGTTGAACGTGGGGTAGCGCCGCTGGTAGATGCGGGCCTCGATGGTGCGCCCCTGCGCTATCACGAAGGGGAGAGCAGCCTGCGCGTCAGCGAAGGGCTGCTGGATCATCTGGTTCATTGGTCAGTGTCCTTTCGTGAACCGCTTAGGCCTGGTGGCGGAGGCCAAGGCTGATCTGGACGATGCCGCCATCCGCTGCGCCTTCTTCAAAGAAGGCATCAGGAATTGCAGGGTTCGCCCCAGCGTTGGGTACATTGGTGTAGCGTCCGTTAGCGGTGAGAAAATACACCGGGTCACCCGCTGCGACAGTCGCCCCGGCAGTGACGTACATCGTGCCCTGCGTCATGAAGGCGCCAGTGAAGTACTGCGGGTATGCGTCCGGATTATCGGCATCGGGGGGGACGGCCGGATTGAGGACGGCCAAGCCCAGGAAGTCTCCCGTGCTAAGGATCGCCACGCCATGATCGGCGGTGCCACGCTGAGCCGGAGCGCCGAACGCGATACCGGCAGCAGTCTCAACCTCGCGGCTGACCTTGTTGCACTTCTCCTCGGAAGCGATCTGGCCCGGCAAACCCTTCGCGGGAGCCGTGCCGTATGTGGTCTGGTAAGTCGCCATCTCAGCGTCTCCCTTAATTCGCCACGGCGGGACGATGCGCGGACTGCAAGTCCTCGATCATCTTCGCGCGGGCATCGGTTACGGTCGTGTCGCCGTCACCGGTCGGGGTAATCCCGTCCTTGACGGCATTGGCGAAAGGGTCGGCGGACTTCACGTCCTTGGCGATAGCCTTGAACATACCGGCGATCATGTCGTCGGAAGCGTCTTTGACCATTTCGTCACCAAGCTTGGCAGCAACGGCGGCCTTGCGCAGGTCGGCGTCAGACTTGCCCTTGGGGTCGATCTTGGCGTCGATGGCCTTGACCACGGTTACGAGCGCAGCGCGGTCGGCAACCATATTGTCGAGATCTTCGGGTTTCGGCGCCGAGTCCTGGGCCTTTTTGAGGTCGGCTTTCAGAGTGCCGATTTCCTCATCCTTGGCCTTGATGACAGCATCCTTGTCGGCAATCGCCGTCTGATGTGCCGTTGCGGTTTCGGTGGCCTTTGCGGCCGCATCAGCGATCTGCTTCTGCAGCTTGTCGATGGCCTGGGCGCCCTGATCGGTGGTCTGCACCGACAAGCCGTCCACGACCACGGTACGAAGTGCATCACTCACGGTGATTGTCTCCTTGGTGGGTGAAGGGATCGGGGCAGCGCCCCAGGAATTCGCACCGTCACCGATGCGAAGCTCGTGCCCGCCGCGTGCCTGATCGACAATCGCGACGTGGTTCATCTTGAAATCGCCCATAACGGCGTCGTAAGGCTCGCCAGAGGGCGCCACACCGTCCTCAAAGCGCAGCTTGGCGGCATAGCCCATTGAAAGCTCGCGAATGCCGTCCTCGACCTCGCTGATGGCCTTGCTGTCACGCAAGAGGAGCGGCACGCGGACGAACTCGCCATCGCGCAGCACGTCCTCGCCCGCCTCGCCAACAGCCAAGTCTTTCCAGTTGTCCGGGCTCACACCGCCCTTAGGGTGTCCCATCGTGATCGGAACACCGGCATAGGATGCAATGGCGTCCTTCTTGAACACCTCCTGCTCGGGGCGGTAGACGCGGATGATCTGCTTGTCTGTGATGCCGATCTCGGAGCCGAGATAAAGCTGCACATTACCGGCCTTGGCCACGCGAGCGGACACAACGGCGCCCTGCCCGGTCCGGCGCAGTGAAGCGCCGTCCAGGATCATCGTATCGGTGAATTGCATGATCAGTCCTCCCGGACCTCTTCAAAGATTTCGGGACCAAGAATGATGCGGCCCTGATAGGGCTCGATCTTGTCGAGATCGACGTTGCCGCCCACCTGAATGGAGATATGCGGCTGATAGTCCGGCCAATCCCACGAGGCACCGGATTCCACGATCTGCTCATGGCGCCACACAAGCTCCCATGCCGTCATCAGCAGGGCCTTATAATCACCGGTGGGGCCTAGCGCTTCCATCTGGCGCGGCCCGCCTGCGGGTATCTCCAGCCGGTCGGCGTAGGACGTGCCCACAGTGAACCAATCAACAGGCGTTGTGCTGTAGGCTATGGTGACATGCAGATCGGGAACGATGTCCGTGAAGCCCTGCGACTTCGCCCAACGGATGATCTCGGCTTTGTTGATCACATCCCGGCGCACATAGAGCGTGCGAGGACGGGCGTCATTCGCTTCAAGCGTTGGGTCAGTGTTGACCGGCGGCGGCAGGGCGTTGGTTTCGTCGTCGCTGTCGTCTTCTTCCTGCTCTGAGAGCTTGCCGTATTCCTCGATAGCCGCCTCCAGGCCGGACAGCGACCCGTCCTCCACCAGTTCATTGACCAGGGCATCGGACAGCGCCTCGATGGGCATAAGGGCGGGAGACATGCCGCCTGTACCAGCGATGATGCGGGCAGCGTCGGCCTTCATCTTGAAGGTTTCCGCCTTTTCCTTTTCGCTCAGGGTGTAGAGCGGTGCCCAGCGGGAATAGATTGCCTCATCACGCTTGCCGAGAGCCGACCGGATGATCACCTCATCAAGCCGGTGCATGGCGGGCGTCAGTTCGGTGCGCTGCCGGGCCGTGATGTTGTCGTAATAGTTCTTGAGCGCGTGCTCCCCATTGTTGCCCAGCCCAGATGGGGCCTGCATCAACAGGCGGGTGACGGGCACATCAGCGGCGCCGGATGCCACCTGCAGGAACGATTGCATCAGCTCGGGAAGCTGGGCAAAGCTGATCTGCTTTTGCTCCCACTTCTCGCCCTGAGCCGTGTCGCCGTTGGCCCCATTGCCTTCGAGCAAGACCATGTTGAACATTGACTTGATCGTGTTCGCATAAGTGAAACGATCGGTCAGTGCTGTTGTGGTCGCGCTGTTCTGCAGGATCTTGGATAGACCGGGCACATAGATGACGTCGGTCTTCGCCTCGGGGATCAGCGCCGCGATATGCTGCTGCACCGATGTTGCGTTGCGCACAGAATCGTAAACCGTCTGGAGGATCGAATCCCCCCATCCGCTCAGGTCCTGATAGCGATCATCGAGTATCGGAGCGCCGATGAACCGCACGACGCGAGACGGATGGACCTTGACCGTGGAGCCATTTCTGCCCTGCACGGTGTAATATTCAGGCTCTCCGAAGAACTCGCTTGTGACGTCGCGACTGATCGGCCCCGGCGTGATCTCGTGACGATGCAACAGGTGCAGATAGGAAAGATCGCCTTGCTTCACCCGATCGAGGATAAGCTCCTCCTCGGGGATGGCGTTCTTCATGCCGATATAGATGGCCGACCCGCCCAGCAGGCGGGCCTTTTGCAGCGCAAGCGTCACCTTGGGTTGGATATTGATCTCAGGCGCCTTCTCGACCTTCTCAATGGCCGTGATCTGGTCCTTTTCGGCCTGCCACTCGCGCCACTCGCGGGTCATGTCGTGGGGCACGATGTCCACGATCTTGCGGGCCAGCCAGTCAGACCGATGCATGGCGTTAAGCTCGGCATCGCTCAGCACGTTCATCACGAACGACTGACTGACGGATTTGTCCTTGGATGTTCCGAGGCCCGTAACCAGGCTTTTCAGGGTGTCCAAGATCATCATCAGGTCACAACTCCAAGCATTCCGTATGCGAAGTGATGCTGCGCCAACTCATCGAAGGCGCGCGTGGCAGCATCGGTCTGGTCTTTGTATTTCCCGTTCGGGAACACACACAGTTCATCAAGAAAGGGCTCAATCCATGCGTCAGTCGCAGGATCGCCCGTCATCAGTATGTCAACGTTACCGGCCTCAGCCTGGGCGGACAGTGGCGCCGCCCTTGTGGCCTTGTCCCCGCTTTCAGGGGTGGCCCTGACGGCGTATCCAGCCAGTTGGCGGACGAAGTACCCGGCCTGCGCCTTACCAGCCTGTCCGGGGTCCTGTGGTAGCGAGATGCGGCAATCGGAACCGTCTGACCCCGCCGTGTTGACGATCAGGCTTTCAACTCCACCCGCCGACAGCCTGTCACGCACCGCATTGGTGATGATGTAGCGGTCATCAGGGCAGCGCCCCATCTTGACGCCCGCGGTATATGCCGCGCCGTCCTCAATGCTGGCCGCCAGGTCCCAGCCCCTGACAAACGATGTGCCCGCCGGAACGGCCCGGACGAACCGGAACCATGCCCGCTTGAACATGCCGCCCTCACGGGGGGCGGGGCGCTGTTGGAACTGCCCAGCCGTGGCGTAGGAGCCCATGACCTTCTTATCGCGCTCCACCACCTCACGGGGGAAGCGCTGGGGGAATAACAATTCCCCATCATCGGCGCGCGGGTCCTCAAACCCGATCGAGGTGTAGCACTTGCGTTCCGGCTCGAACTCCATGGGGAGCATCAGGTGCTCGTATCCGAAGTCCTTGGCCATGATCATGCCGGAGATGTCGTTTTCGTGCAGCCTTTGCATCACAACGATGATGGCCGACTTGTCCGGGTTATTCAGACGGGTCGGCACGGCCTCGCGGAACGTTTCATTGACCGCATCGCGCTTAACATCAGATCCCGCGTCATCGACGGAGAGCGGATCGTCTATCAGCACGCGGTCCCCGCGGGAGCCGGTCAGCCCCGTGAAGGCCATTGCCTCACGAAACCCGGTCGCGCTGTTCTCGAACTTGAGCTTGGCGTTCTGGTCCGACATGAGCCGAACCGAACCGCCCCAGCGTTCCTGATACCACTCCGAGGCCACAAGGCGGCGCATCTTGAGGTTATCGCGGATTGCCAGAGGATGGCTGTGCGATGTCCCCAGGTAGCGCAGGTGCGGCTTGCCCTTCGGCCCCCACTCCCAGCTTGGCCACATCACCCCGACCGATAGCGATTTCATCGTGCCGGGCGGGACGTTGATCAACAGGCGCGTAATGTGCCCGTCTGTTACTGCCTCCAGATGATCGGAGATGGCGTCAATGTGCCACCCGTGCTTGTAGGGCTGGCCGGGTTCGAGAACGTGCCACGCGGCCTTTGTGAATGACGACAGGGAAACCCCTGCCTTTTCGATATCCCGGTCAAGCGCGCGTTGCGCTTCACGCTTCTGCCTCTCCTGCCTCACTATCTCCAGCATTTCCGCCGGCGGTAGCGGTAATTGCAGAGAGTGCGGCCTCGATGGCTGCGAGTTGGTCATCGGGTACGTTGCTCATGTCCACTTTGATGGGGCCGCCATTCGCGCCTGCATGCTGATGCTTGGCCGGGGCGTGACTGCCCTGCATCTTGTTCGCCTCTGAGATGGCAGCGATGGCCACACGCGGGTCTTTGTCCGTCTGGGCATCGTGGATCGTCTTGAGGCTCTTTAGCCTGTCAGCGGCGCTCCATTCGGCTTTGTCGGCGGCTTTGGCGCCCAACTCGGCCACTCGTGCCGCGATGTCCTCATTTGTCTTCAAGCGCCATGCGTTCTTGCGGTTGGGCTTGTACCCAGCCTGTGCATAGGCTTCGTCCGCTGTCTTGCCTTGAGCAAGCGCCTGGGCGAAGCTCTCATGACGTTGGTTTGGGAGGATGGGCATGGCTGGGGTTTCCGACGACACTGAGTTTTACCGCGACCTAGCGACTCCAGATGAACTGACCGTCGTAATCAAATCGGTCATCTATATTGAACTTCAGTTAGAGCGCCTCATCTGCAGCCAACTCATCGACGTCTCATCCTTCCGAGACATGCGCTTGACCTTTGATCAGAAGGTCTCGCTGGCCGTCGCCGTAGGTTTGGTGAAGCGCTTGAAAGGTCCACTTCAGGCAGTCGCACGGATTCGTAACAAATATGCCCATCGACTGGACGCGACCTTGGGGAAGCAGGAAGTCGATAACCTTTACCAATCGCTCGACCCGTACGATCGCGAAGTCGTACACAATGCGCACAGGAACCGGGTTCGACTGAGCGCCGCTCCGATTCCAGAAAATTTCCGAGAACGGTCACCTCTTGATCAGTTTGTCGTAATTGCCATCGCAATGCGCGCCGCCTTATTGGCAGCTGTATCCAAAGCGGAGTCTCCATAGGACGTCGCTTTGCAGCGCTGATTGGTGCCGGGCTTCCGCCGCTCCGGCTGGCTACCTTCTAACCTACTTGCCGGGTAAGCCGAGTTGAACTTACCGGGTAAGAAGGCCGCGCCGCCCGTAGGCAACGCGACTGACTGGGCAATACGGGATTCAGATGGGTATTCGGAACTGAGGCGAAGATGCCGTCGATCGGTCGGGCGGGTCTTTCACATCGGCCAAGAGGCAAAGGGCTGCGGTATGCGTGGAGGTGCGCATTGGGCTTCCTTTCGATGTGGGGGATTGGCTGACAGTTTATCCAGCCTATCAAGAACACGCGTATATTTCGGTGATTTGCGCAGGAATGTCGAACAAGGTTTAACAGGCCGTTCAACTATCGCGACCAATCAGATACCCATGGCCGTCTCTATGGCCTCGGCCTTGCACTTTTGCCAAGCACCATCCACTCGGCGCCACATGTTCAGCGCTGCGATGCGCGGGCCGGGTCCGGGAGGGTAAAGCCAGTATTCGCTGTGCTTTGGGCGTTTTGCCAGTATCTTGCGGGCTCGACGCTTGGCCAGATTATATGCCCGCTTTCGCTCTTTGGAAACCGCTGACCAATGGATCGAGCAAACCCATTCATCGAAGCCGCTATCGGCCTTGATCGTTCGGCGACAGCCTGGCACACAGCAATGGAGGCGTTCGCCTACCATGGCTCTACCCCTGCGCGGTTCAATTGTTTAGCGATTTGGGCCGCAGCGAAGTCCCGTGAGGCGCGGAAGCTGCTTTCCGGCATATGGAGCCACCCCGCCACTGTTCGCCCGCTGTGGCGCGCCGCCTGCGCTTTTACGGCCACAATAAGAATGCGCCTGTGCTCCGGGTATGCCTTCACCGCTCCATTGAGCCATGGCGGCATGCCATCCCTGCCCAGCAATACCGTTTCCATGCGGCTGATCTGGATCGCGTTGGGCTTGATGACGGCTTTCATCCTGCCCTGTTGAATGTTGCCGGCCAAGCGCTGCTCTGCAATGTCGATCGGCTCCAGCATGTATTCCGGCCATGCGGCCTTGATGCGCTTGTGACCGGGGCGGCTCTCTACGGCGTGGAGAACGCGGAAGGCATCGGCAAGGGCCATGCGGACGCTCTTAGCGTCCCACTGGCGAGTTTTGGGGCGGTCGAGGGTGGTTTGTGTCATGCGGCCTCTGCATCTTCGAGCGGCTTCCATTTGGTCGGCACTCCACATAGGCCGTGCCAAGTCCAGCCGCCGCCGTTGTGGTCTATCCAGTGCGCCTCGTGCTCGGCTTCCCATCCCTCGCCTACCGGATCGCGGCTATATTTCGCGTTGGGATGCACAAACCAAATCTTGATGCGCGTGCCGTCCTTCGGCGCCGTGCCCATCGGTTGCCAGTCAGCCATCAACTACCGCCTTCCATAGATCGTGTTGCGCGACCTTTTCTTGTATCTGCCTGATGAGGTCCGGCAGGTCCGTTCCCCGGTTCATCGCCTCGATTGAGTGGAGCGTCCTGTGCTTGGCCGCCATGGGCACCTTGACGATCCCGTATGTGTGGGTTTCGCCTTCCAGCTTGTGGCCCCATTCGCTCAGCATCGCCGTGATGAGGTTCGGCGGAACTCCATCCCCAAGCGCCCGAGCTATTGCCGGGGCCGTCATGCCCTGCCCTGCCATAAGGCCAATCTTGAACGCGCGGCGATTGGACCAGCGCTCTTGAAACAGCGGATGCCCGAGCCTTTCCGGCTCTCCGTCGAACATGTGAAGCTGTTCCTCAGAAGGGCGGTTCGTCATTGGGCGTGCCCTCCATTTCTCGTTTCACATCATCGGGGATGGCCGGTGGCGGCTCTGGATCGTCCATGGGCGGCGGGGCTTGCTCCTGCACCTGCCGGCCGAGGCTCCAGACAACCTTTTTGTCGTTGTCCCTGCCCATGTACCCGGCATTGATCAGGCTAATGGTGGTGCGCTTTAGGAATGCGCCGAGCTCCTTGTTCCGTGCCTCGATCTCATCCTCTGGCGCGGTGAAGTTCATCTGCTTGCGCACATAGGCAACGAAATCGGGTTGCGAGACGGCGCGCTTGACCTGCGGCCCTGCCCTGACCCCGGCGGGCATGTCGGTGCCCTTGTCCTCCAGCGCGGCCATCAGAGCGTCGTAAACCAGCTTTTGGTCCGGAGACAGCGACCGGCGCTCTTTCGGCGCCTGTGCCTCATTTCTGGCGACGGGAACACACACGCAAGTGGTGATCGGATCTCCGTCTGTGTCTATGCCCAGATGCACCACCTCGAGCGATAGCTTCCACTTGATGTTGTTGAGCCCGTTCTTGTTCTTGGTCAGGGTGACATAGCGAACGTGCCGCCCCTGGGCATCGAGGATTGGCCGCGGTTGATCTCGGCGATTGTCGGGGATGGTCATGGCGGGCTTGATCTCGATCACGTTCGACACGTTGGCCTCGATCGAGGTATGGCCGCGAACTCTTGAGCCCGATGCATTCATGTGATGGACAAGGCAGATAGTGGCGCCTGTCTCGTCCTTGAGCCGGTTTATGCGGGCCAGCACCTTCCCCACCTCGGCTCCGTCGATTTCATTGAGCCCTTCCGTGGCAACCGACCATGTGTCGATGATGATCAGTTCTACGGGCAGGCCGTAATACTCGGCCCATTCCCGCGCGATCTGGATCAGCTTGTTCACCGCGTCGTCGCTCATCAGCGAGAATTCGCGGTCCATGACGATGTAGGGAATGTCCTGATCGGGGCTGATGTCGTTGAACCGGCGATACCCCTCGGCCCGCATACGGACGCCCCTGCCGTCCTCAATGGCGAGATGGATCACGACGCCCTGCCGGGTCTTCTTGCCGCCGTAGGGGAGCCCTCTGGCCACCTTCATGCCCATATCGAGGGCGGCGAAGGTTTTGCCGGCCTGCTTCTCGCCGGCGAGGATCACGACGCCGTTTCGCTCCACGAGGTTCTTGATCAGCCAGTCGTATTCGATGGGCTTGTCGGAGATATCCGAAAAGGCGCGCCCACCGAACCCCTCGGGCTTCCGGGGGCGCCAGACCGGAAGGAGAGCGATAATCTTCCCGAGTTGATCCGACGTGCCGCCGAACTGTTTCACCCAGTCGGTGATGTCGCCCTTCTCGGGAAAGCCCTCGATGATCTTGGCGAAGTCAAGCACGCGGATGCGCCGAGCTATACCCTTCAATGACCGGGCCACCTTTTCCGCGCGATCGCCTGCCTCATCGTTATCGAGCGCGATGATGACGTCAGCATCCCGGAAGTTGGCTGCATGGGCATCTGTCCAGTGCTTGGAGCCCGAGCTGTTCGTGGTGCTGGCGAAGCCAAGGGTTTCGACTGTCTCGGCGTCCTTTTCGCCTTCGGTGATGATAACGGGCCGCCCTTCGGCGATCGCGATCTCAACCTGGGGATGGCGATAGATCGTATGCTCGACGGCATCGAACCAGTGGGTTTGATGGTCTGGCCATTTGTCTGCCTTGTCCCTGTCCCATGGCGACCAGTCCTTGCCGGGCGCGGGGCGAATGTATTCCCCTTCCCGCAGGCCCCACACCTTCGACCCATCGGGCATACCGGAAGGGCGGCGCTGCCGGAAATCCTTCCATGTGCCTTTGCCGTCCTTGGTGCGCGCCCAAGATCCATCCGGCATCCTGATTTGGATGCGGCAGACCTCGTAAAGCAACTCGCCGTCGTTGTCGGTGTAGGGATAGACCTTCACCATTTCTTTCTTCTCGCGCACAGCGGAAGGCTGTGGCGGCGTTTTCTCCGCCCTGGGGTGTTCCGGTGCCCGTGCCGGTCCTTTGGCGATCTCGACGCCCTCTGGCAGCGGTATGCCCGCAAGTTCGGCGACGGTCTGCACCGCCTCGGGAAAGGTCATCCCCTGGCTTTCGATCAGGAACTCGAAATGATCCCCGGACACGCCGCACCCAAAGCAATGGTAGGACTGCTTGTCGTCCGTCGCGTGGAAGCTGGGCGTACTTTCGCCATGGAACGGGCAACACGCCCACTGATCGCCCTCGCGGCCCTTGCCCGCCTCATAGGTCACGTATTCGCCGACAAGGCGCGTGATGGGGAGAGCGGATCGCAGCTCGTCCAGATAGGCGTCGGTGAAGCGCTCAGCCATTGGCGACCTCCGCGAACATGTCTGGATGGCTGTAGGCGGAGCTGATGCGCTGGCAGGCGATGTCGAAATAGCCTTCGTCCAGTTCGATGCCGATGAACCGACGGCCGAGCTGAGCGGCAGCAACGCCGGTTGTGCCTGAGCCCATGAATGGATCCAGAACAATCTCCCCCGGCGCCGAGCTGTTGCGCACATACTCCGCCATGAGCGGGACGGGCTTTTCGGTGGGGTGCCCGCTCACCTTGTCGAGACCGCCGCGAATGATCTGCTTTGCGCTGGGGTTATTGATGGTCCGCGCCCTGCCCTTCCAAAGGTACAGCGTGAACTCCAGGTTCTTCATGTACCAACGATTGGCGGTAGGGGTGATCTTGTCCCAGACCAGCAGGTTGTGAAACTGGAAGCCCGCCCCAAGGGCTGCTGTCGTGAGCGGGTGGACGTTCTTGTCGTTGGCCATGACATAGCAGTCCGCGTCATCGACCAGCGCGCCGTGGATGGCGCTCATCATCGCCGGGAACGGCACCGTGGCCATAATCAGTTGGCCGTCGTTGGCGTAGTTGTGCGAGGCAAAGATTCCGCTCATCGTTTTTGAGGATTTCGACACGCCGCCCGTGGTCAGCGAATAGGGCACGTCGCTGACACACAGGTGCGCGGGCTCAATCTCGGGCAAGATCGCCATGGCATCGCCCAGATACATGGTGGTGCCGCCGATCACCTCTTTGCGGGTCCAAGCTGTCATGACGCCCTCCGCCTGATCTCTGGCCGCAATCCGCCTTCCATTTCGATCGCCCGCAAGGTCATCGCCGCGGCATCGAGGCTATCGGCGTATTGGCGCGCAACCTTGGCCTGATCGTCTGCCTTGGCCTCGTGATACCCAGCCGATGCACTTGCGCCCAATGCGGCCTTCTCAACCGCCACGCGCTGCCATTTGATCGGGATTTCTCTCAAGACTGCACCTCAAGGTCTGCGGTCTGGCGAAGGCGATGGAGCGCGGCGCGAAGCCCTGCCTCCTGCTTTTCCTCAAACGTGTTCGCCATCAGCCGACGCTCGAGCTGCTTTCGCGCCACGTCATGGATGGCGTTGAGAACGGCCTTCTCCATGTCCTCTTGGGTGATTTCGGATAAGGGCTGGCTCACCGGCTCGGCTCCGAAGCTCGTTTGTGGGTCGCACAATAGCTTGAGCCATCGGCCTTGGGCGCATTGCACATGCAGAACGTCCCGTCCCTGATTTCACCCAAAGGCCAGCGGCAGCCATCGACCTGTTCGAGAGGAACGGGGTTCGTTCCGGGCAAAGGCTTCCACACATCGGCGGCCAAAAGCTTGACGCCATCGCTGTTGATGTCGGCCTGTGCATCGCTGCGGGGCTGGCGCGTATGGGTGCGCTCGGCCTTCATTGCCGATTGGCGGTTGGTCCGACGGGCCTTGTTGGCGTTGCCCATTATCCCGTCGCGGCTCAGGCGACCGATGACGCTGTTTCGGGTGCGCCCGATCTGTCCCGCGATCTGGGATGAACTGTAGCCCTTGCGGTAAAGGTCAACGGCCTCATCTTGCTGCGCCTGTGTCCACGGCCTAGCCATTGGTGATTACCTCCTCGCGCAGATCGATCGTTGCCGGGAGCATCTTGCGGACCGCCAAAAGCTGGCGTTCGCTTCCCTCCCATGGGTATTCGTGCTTGCCCACAAACCGCAGACCTTTGCGGATCATCGCGTTCAGGTCGCAGTGAAGGAAAAGCCCGTCCTCGTTGCGCAGTCGGAACATGGTTCCCTTGGGCCGTTGACGCACCACGTTGTGTACGGGCCGTATCGGCTCATTGGGGATCGTGTGGCGGGTTTCGGGCTTGGCCGGCGCTTTGGGTGCAGGAGCGGCCTTCCGGGGCTCAGCGGGCGGGTACTTGAGCCCTAGCTCCCTGCGCGCCTTGCTGCCATAGACACTTGCGGTTCCTCGCGTGAGGCCCAACATTTCCGCTAGGTCCGAGTTTGTCGCGTCTGGATTCTTGCGGACCGCCTCAACTACCAAGTCGTACTTGGTCTGCGCTTTGGCGGTTGTCTCGGCCTCTACCGGCTCGGCAATTGGGGTGGCGGGGTGGATCGCACATTCGTCCTGCACCCCGCCGGAGCCGTCTGTAGAAGGCTCCCGATCCACGGTCTTTGCTTCCGCTGGCGTGTCTAAATCGGGCGAGGGATTGACCTCGCCTTCCGGGAGCGGGTTAGGAGCCGTGGTGTCTGTTTCACCCTGCCCCGCATATGAGCGGGCCTTGGCGATGAACTGGTCGATCTCGATCACGTCGAGCTGCAGCGACAGGATCGTGTCGAGCTTGGTCTGACGATCGGCCTTTGCGGCCTCTATGATGTCGATGGTCATGCTACCTCTGCCTCGCTTGTGAGAGCGGCCATGTCGGCACAGTTGGCGGAAACAAGAGCGGACGCGATCGGCGGGCAGACTGAATTGCCGCACATGCGGACCTGTGCCGTCTTGGTGAGCGGCCTGATCTCGCCGTCGAAATCGCCGTTCTCGATCTGGTAGTGGGGCGGGAAGCCCTGCGCTTTGAACAGTTCGCGCGGGGTGAGCATCCGCATGCCGATGTCGGTGATCTGGTATTGCTCGCCTTCGACCGTCACCAGTCCGAAGCGGTCGCGCGTGGTGACAGCGCCGAGAGGGTTGCCCGGCTCATGCCCATCCTGCTCGTTGCCGTAATATTTCATCAGGAAGGCGCGGACTTCCGAGACGTGGTTTCCGTCGGCGCATATCGTCGGGATGGGCTGCTCGATGTCGGACATGCGGCGATCGCTGCCCTTCATGTTCATCAGTCCGGCGGAAACGACGGCTTGTGTGCTGCCCTTCTGGACGATCGTGCTGACCGGTTCGCGCGCCTCGTGGCCGACGACGTCGGTGTTGTGCTGGGCGAGGAAGGCAGCGACCAGTGCCGACTTGCCGCCCCCTCCCGCTGTAATGGAAGCATTGGGCTCATCTGCACCATGCCCGACCGATGCACCGAACTGGCGCTGCAGGTGGGCAGCGATGACTTGGTTCTGATCTTTGGGCGATGCCGTCAGGGTGTGGACCGGCTCATCGGCCGCACGATGCGAACCGCCATGCTGGGCAGCGGAGAGATGGGCCGCGACAACGCCGATCGGTGCGGCGCCGCCGGGGCGCTTGATGTAGCTGTTGGCCGTGACGGTCGGTAACGGGGCATCAGCCGCAGCGCCGACAGCGCCGGTCTGAAACTTGGTCACATGCGGAGCGATTACTGCTTCGCTGATGCCACCACTCGTGACGGCACGCATAGGTTCGTCGGTCGGATATTCACGGCGCCCGCCGCTGTAGCCATGATTGACACTCACGAGGAAAGGCTTGGCCGCATCCAGAACGTACCGTTTGATGCCCTTGGCAATGCGGGCCATCGTATTGTCGGCCAGGGGGCGCACGGCGCGCACGCCATGCTTGGCCATGATTTCCTCAGAAGTGTCGAAGATCGAAGGACAAGGGATCGACCAGTCGATGATTTCGGCAGCGGTGACCCATGGGAGCTTCTTGCCAGCAATGACGTCCGGATCGGTGGGGGCGCCATGGGTCGGCGCGGGCCAGACGATCTTCTTGCCGTCGCGCCGGGCAATCACGAACAGCCGCTTGCGCGTCGTCGGCGCGCCATAGTCACAGGCCCGAAGCTCGCGCCACTGGACCTTATAGCCGTTGCGCTTGAGCGCATGGACCCAGCGGGTAAACTCCTGCCCCTTGCGCTCTGGGCACGGGGTGAACTTGCCGGGCTCTTTTTCCGTCAGCGGGCCCCAGTCTTTGAACTCCTCGACGTTCTCGAGGATGATCACCCGGGGCCTGGCACGCTGCGCCCAAAGCACGACAGTCCACGCCAGATCGCGGATAGTGCGCTTGACCGGCTTGCCGCCCTTGGCCTTCGAGAAGTGCTTGCAGTCCGGCGATGCCCAAAGCAGACCCACTGCCCGGTTGCCCACGACGTCGATCGGATCGACCTTGTAGATGTTTTTGGACAGGTGGACCGTTTCCGGATGGTTCGCGGCATGCAGCGCGAGCGCTTCTGGATCGTGGTTGATCGCATAGTCGGGAGAGCGGCCAAGAGCCATCTCGATCCCCGTTGAAGCACCCCCGCCCCCGGCGAAGCTGTCGATGATCAGTTCTTGGACGTTCATGCGGATTTCCTTATGCGGAGCATCCCGGTCGGGACGTTTGTTCCAGCCTCGGCAAAGCTTGCGATCGGCAGGTCGCGCCATTCGCCTTCAAGCTCTTTGTGGTCGTAGTGGGCGGTTGCCGGGAGGATGGCGACCAGGACGCCGCCGGGCTTGAGGAACTTGAGCGCGTGGCGGACGTGCTTGACGTAGTGGCGGCCATAGAACGGCGGGTTCATCACCACGGTGTCAAAGTCTGGCGACGGCGGGCATTCGAGGAAGTTGGCTGTCACGACGCTGTGGCCCTTGGCCTTCGACTGGGCGGCGCGTCCGGCGTGGTATTCGATTCCGAAAGTGCTGTGCCCGCGCTTGCGCAACTCATCGAGGATGCGGCCATCGCCGCATGAAGGCTCAAGCACCCGCAAAGGTGCGGGCGGGTTGTGGCTCCATTGGGAAAGGTTGTGGACATACGCGAATTCAAGCGCGGCGGCGATCACCGCCTCGGGCGTCCAATAGAATTGCAGATCCTTGGCGACAGCGGTGCTGGGCGCCTTCTCCGGCGCATCCGGGTCAACATCGGGCAGCACGTCACCATAAAACTCGGCGAGACCGCGATTGATGTCGCGCAGCGCTTCCGGCCCAAAGAACAAATGGCCATTCCCGTTGCCGAAGGTGCGCAGCCATACATCTCGGCCGATGATGGTTTCGGTTTCTTCCGTCTGGTCACGCTCGTGTTTGGTGCGCCCCTTGGGCACCTCGCGGTCAACGCGCAGGGCATCGCCGTCTTCCATGAGAAGCGATAGCTCGCGGTATTCGACCAGTGGCTTGCCCTGATAGGCCGCCAAGGCGTTGAGGATGTCGCGGAGCCGGTCACGGCCATATGAGCCATAGCCGCCCACGTTCGGGACGATGACCCGCTTGGGAAGGCCCTTCACACCGATCTTGACCTTGGTGTGTGACTTGTACGCGGGATCGAGCGAGCAGAAGACTTCGGCCAGACCGCGCAGGATGTGCCGGCGCGGGTTCTCGAAATATGGGCCGAACTGCTCCTTGATGTTTGGGATAGTGAATGGTGGGGGATCGGCCAACATCTGATCAAGCTTTCGCTTGTCGTTTGCGCTGGCGATGCGGTCGATCGGCAGGCGATTATATACCGCTTTCCATGCAGACTGGAGCAACTGCCGGCGCATCTGGTTCTCATGAACGTAAGCGCCGGTGCCAGTGATCAGCGGGCCCACATAGGTGCCCATGACCACGCCCGCCATTTCGATGGCCTTCTTGGCCTCCTCAAACGCCGCGATCGCCACTTTGATATTGGCTTCCTTGTCGAGATATTCGGCCAGGAGATCGTCAATGGTGTTCAGTCGGGCTATGGCGTTCATGCCGCTATCCTCGCGCTTTCGATTTCACAGGCGGCCGCCCAAACGGCGAGCGCATCGCATCGGTCAAAGCTGGCGTCCTCATCCACCCACCCGAGCTCGATGCACTTCGCCTTGGCCATGGGCTTGGCGTCCTCGCTGCGAAGGTTGCCCTTCCCGAGAAATCGCTTCCGAACCGTACTGACCGCGATCGTCTTGGCCGATACCGGCAGACGCGCCTCAACAACGGTGGAGAGAACCGCCTGCAGGCCATTGAGCAGAATGAATGTGGAAGGGTTGGACTTGCCGCCCAGGCTGGCGCTGTTGATCGCGCCTTCCATGTAAACCACGTCGGGCTGATGCACCTTGAGCTGTTCGTGCATCCAGACCATGGCCTTGAACCAGACGCGGACAGGCGGGGCGCCGCGTTCGGCAAAGCGGAGGGCACCGGAGACCGGCTTGCTGCCGATCTCACCCACTGCCCAGCCCGTCACGGTGGCAACGTCGAGGCACATCAGCTTCATCAGTTCAGCACCGTGCCCGATGCCATTTCCTCGAGGACGGCATTGCCTTCCCGCTGTTCGGCTTCCTCGCGCTCTCGTTGGGCAAGCATCTCGGCCCGCGCTGCGGCTTGAACGGTGTTCTCGCCATCCTTGGGCTTGAGGAAAGAGAACTGCCCGGCGGCATCCGCCCACAATTCAACCATCTCCTCGGGCACGCCCTGCGCGATACGCTGCAATTGGCGCTCTAACTTTCGGCTCTTGAGCGAGGCGTTCAGGATCTCGGTCGGAATGTTCAATTCCTGCTTCGCCATCTTCTTCTTGCGCTTCTGAGCCTCGCGGATCTTCGATGCCTTGCCGCGGGCCGATGCCATGATCTCCTCTACCTCGGCGTCCATGCCCTCGATCTCGTCAATGACGGCTTTGAAATCTTCGTCCTCATAGAGGTTGGATAGCTGTGTCATGCCGTTTCCCTTTCGCGGGCTGGAATGGTGGGCTTGGGCGTCGGTGTGGCGCAGGTCTGGCAAACCAGATCGCCATCGTCGTCGGCGAATACGGGATCATCGTTGCCGATGGCCGCTCCGCACTCGCACCGATCGCGATAGCCGCCGGGAAGGCATTCGCTGACGGTGGCGATCATTTCGTCCACCTCACGCATTCCTGCCTCTGCCTGGGCCCATGGAAGATTGCGAAGCCAGCCCTTGGCGCGGGCGCCCATGTCCATGACTTCCCCGATCATTTCGCGGGTGAGTGGGTCGGGGGATTTGAGATTGCTCATAGCGGACCTCACACCCAGCCGAGGACGGCACCAAGCGGTGCCAGAACCACGCCGATACAGCGCAGGATCAAAAGGCCGGTGATCGGGTCAGCAACGGAGCCGACGATCTTGACGATGTTCATGATCCAGCCGGCGATACCGCCGATGACCGCCCCGACAACGATCAGCACCCAAGCGCCGCCGAGCATCCCCATCGCAATGTTTGTTGTTCCCGATCTCATTCGTTTTCTCCGATCTCGTTAGCGGCGGTCCGAAGCTCGACGGCCGTTTCCTTGTGCCTTCCGGCGATTTCCAGTTGCCGCTCCGCTTGCGTCCGCCATCGCGTCCGCAACCAAAAGCGCACGGACCTCGGCAAGCTGCGTTTCAAGCTCAGCAATACGCGCCTCAAGAGCCCGATCCGCCTGAGCGTGGGTTTCGGCATGGGCCTTCTCCTCTGCCCCGATCAGGGCTCTGATTTTCTCGACTTCCTCGAAGCGGGGCCGCGCCGTGCGCTCCCCTTCGTAGAGGGATTTGATGCGACGGCGACCCATGCGGAGCATTGAGGCCAGCTTGTCCTTGCGCCATTCGTCTGTGGTCATTGGCCACTTGGTGCGGGCAAAGGTCTTGAGTTCGACTGCGAGAGCTTCGGTCAAATCGCCCTCCCGAAACTTGTCTGAATTTCCCAATTAATCGTCCTCGCTTGCTGGTATTTGTTGATCCAGCAGATGAGGAACTTGGAAAGGACGACACGATGAAGCGCAGCACGACACAGGTTGGACGCCAGATGTGCTTGCCGCTTGAGGATTTCTTGGCGGTACGGGGTGACCGCTCCGGCACGATGCGCCCGCTTGGGGAAGTGGTCGCAGAAATCACGGAAAAGGCTGGCCAGAGACGCCGGGAGGTTGGGGGCAGCGCCCCTGGCCATACGGATCGCGAGGGAGGGAGGAACACGACCCGATCTGAAACTGGTGGCAAAGGGACCGACGCCGAAGCGCCGGCCAGTTTTGCAGGGTGCATCAGCCAAGGCAGGGACAACCTTGTTGATGTCCTGAACAGCACCATGCTGCACAGGCAAATGCAGACCGGCGGCGTCGTGGCCGTTGTGATGATCTGCGAATGTCCGGGCAGCGAGGACCATCATGCGTCCTCTGAAACGTGGATAGATTTTTGAGTGAGCAGAGGGGCAAAGAGTGCCACGTCCTGCTCTTGAGTGCGGTCGATGACGGGGCGGAACCCCGAGGCCACGAAATCGCATTCATCACCGCCATAGACGGGCGGGTTTATGATTTCTTCAAACGTGAGGAAAACGTCATCCTCATCAGCCTCGACCGTACGGATTGTCAGCTTGTCGCCGATCGACGGGCACTGTTCGCCCAAATCCATGCAGCGCGTGAAACTCTGCACACAAACAACCTTCGCGCCTGGCACAGCCCATGCGTACTTCATGAGAGCCACCCGTATTCGAACATGACCCACGCGCCCGTCGCGACCAGCAGCAAGCCCATGAGCAGACCTATGATGATCTGGGCCTGGGTGTTGCGGCGGTGCTTGGCGTTGATGTGGTCGAGAAGATCATCAGGCATGATGGCGCTCCCCGTCCGGGCAACCTGCCCAATGGAAGGACTTGTGGGCTTCGGCCATGTCGGTCAGGAACCAGCCGCGCTCAGTCTCGAGGAAATCAATCGACCACGATCCTCCGCATGCCGCGCTGGCGACTTCCGCCATTTCGCGCAGGGCCGTTTCTTCGGTGACGCTCAGCGTCGAGAAGGCGTCGAAGTCGAACGCAACGCGATATTCAGGCATGCCGTCATCAAGCGCCTGTTTAGGCCAATACGGATGGAAGCAATCGATGTGACCATCGGTGGCGAAGAACCGAAACTCGCGGCAGATCGGCATATTGCCGTAGCGCGTGCAAATGCCGACCGGCATTGTGGGCAGGAACTCGCGAACCGCCCAGCGATTCCACGGCAAGCCCATGAAGCTGGCCAGCTCGGAATATTCGACAATGCCCCACACCCGATGCGGGATGGCATCGGCGTCGGGCAGATGGCATGTGCTATCCCACCCATGCTTTCCGCTCGTGTCGTCTGTGCGCAGGAATGCCGGAAAACCGACCTCGTTGGCGGCGGCTTCAATGCGACCGAAGAAAGGCTTGGGATCGCCGGTCGCGTTGCCGTCGAAAAGGCCAATGATCGCCTCTCGGGCGTCAGCGTCCATATCCACAATGATCGTGCGCGGCACTGGAAGGCCAGCGGCGGCGATCAGAGGGAACCAATGGGAAAGCGCCGTCGGGTTGCTCATATCGACCTCGGGAGTGTGGTTGCGAAGGCCAGCGCAATGCACCAGCAGGTGAGAGCGATCGTCGCGGTCATAGACCTGCCTCCCGGTCGTAACGGGCGCCACAGAGCATCTGAGCCAGCACAATGATGGTGGTGGGAATGCCGAGGGATATGGCTATGAGGAGAATGGTGAGGGTCATTGGGCGGCCTGCTCGATCTGTGTGGCAGCGCCGTTGCCGTACAGGACGGCTTGAAACAGGAGAACGCGGTTGTTGATTTCTGCTGAGAAGTGACCCGGTATTTTCACCGAGAATTGACCCGCCTCATGGATATGATTTGGGATTGGTCAGGTGGTCAAGCCGGGTGTTTTCTCCTTTTTGGTTTTGACGGTTTGGGCCGAGCTGTTTTTGAACCGGAAGCTGTCGTTTCCGGTCTCGAGGATATGGCAGTGATGGGTCAGCCGGTCGAGCAGCGCGGTCGTCATCTTGGCGTCGCCGAATACGCTGGCCCATTCGGCAAAGCTGAGATTGGTGGTGATGATGACGCTGGTGCGCTCATAGAGCTTGCTCAGCAGATGGAAGAGCAATGCTCCTCCTGAAGCGCTGAAGGGCAAATATCCGAGCTCATCAAGGATCACCAGATCGGAATGGATGAGCCGGTTGGCGATCTGCCCGGCCTTGCCCTGGGCCTTTTCCTGCTCCAGCGCATTGACCAGTTCGACGGTCGAAAAGAAGCGAACCCGCTTGCGGTGATGCTCGATGGCCTGAATGCCCAGTGCCGTGGCGATGTGGGTCTTGCCGGTTCCCGGCCCGCCCACCAACACGACATTGTCGGCCTTGTCGATAAAGGCGCCGGCATGGAGCTGGCGCACCAGGGCTTCGTTGACCTCGCTGTTGGAGAAATCGAATCCGGTCAGATCCTTATAGGTGGGAAAGCGCGCGACCTTGAGCTGATAGGCAATGGATCGCGTCTCTCTTTCAGCCATCTCGGCCTTGAGCAATTGTGAGAGGATCGGAACGGCCGATTCAAAGGCCGGAGATCCCTGTTCGGTGAGTTCGCTGATTGCCTGGGCCATGCCTGCCATCTTGAGGCTCTTGAGCATGATGATCAGGGCCGCGCTTGCCGGATCATGACGCATGGCGCACCTCCTTGTCCGCGCGCAGGGTATCGTAGCGCTCGACATTGGCCTGCGGTTCCTTGCCCAGCACAAGGGCCTGCGGTGCCCTGACTGGCGGCACCGTTCCCGGCTTGCCATCGATCAGCCTGTGCAACAGGTTGAGGATATGGGTCTTGGTGGGCACCCCGGCCTCCAGCGCCATCTCGACCGCGGCCAGCACCGCCTGTTCGTCGTGATGGAGAACCAGAGCCAGGATCTCGACCATCTCACGATCGCCACCGGGTTTGCCCAGAAGGTGGCGCTGAAGTTGCCGGAATCCATCGGGCATGTCGGCAAAGGGTGCACCATTGCGCAGGGCTCCGGGCTTGCGCTGGATCACCGCCAGATAATGGCGCCAGTCATAAACGGTGTGACCCTGCCCATGATGCCGCTCGATAATCCTCTTGTGCTCGCAGATCGCCTGGCCTTCAGCGACAACGACAATGCGGTCCGGATAGACCCTGACGCTGACCGGTCTGTTGGCGAACGAGGCCGGAACGCTATAGCGAACGCGCTCGAGGTGAACCAGGCAGGTGGGCGAGACCCGTTTGGTATGTTCGATGAACCCGTCAAAGGCCCGCGGCACGGTCATCAGATACGGCGTCTCGATGCACCAGGAATTGGCAACCGAACCCGGTTCCGCGCCATGAGCAATCTCTTCCCATAGAGCCACACAGCGCTGCTCGAGCCAGACGTTCAACTCATCGAGCGAGTTTGCACGTGGCAAGGGCTGGAAAAGCCGGTGCCGCATATCGAGCACGTTCTTTTCCACCATACCCTTTTCCCAACCGGCAGCGGGATTGCAGAACTCGGGCTCGAACAGGAAGTGGCTGGCCATGGCCGAGAACCGGGCATTGACCTGACGTGCCTTGCCACGGCCAACCTTGTCCACGGCCGTCCTCATGTTGTCATAAATGCCCCGGCGCGGGACGCCGCCCAGAACTCGGAAGGCATGGTTGTGGGCATCAAACAGCATCTCGTGGGTCTGGAGCAGATAGGCCCGCACAATAAAGGCCCGGCTGTAGCAGAGCTTGGTATGGGCGACCTGGAGCTTGATCCGCTCGCCCCCGATCAGTGCCCAATCCTCGCTCCAGTCAAACTGGAAAGCTTCGCCAGGCTCAAAAACAAGAGGAACGAAAACGCCCCTGCCGCTCACATTCTGCTCGCGCTGGCGTTCCTCTTTCCATCGACGGGCAAAGGCCGCCACACGACCATAAGAGCCTTCGAAACCGAGGCTCACCAGATCAGCATGGATCTGCTTGATGGTGCGCCGCTGCTTGCGCGGCTTGCGGCTCTCGGCCTTCAGCCAGCCTGACAGCTTCTCGGCAAAAGCATCGATCTTGCTTGGCCGATCTGGAACCTGGAACTTCGGCTCAACCGTATCGGTCCGAAGGTATTTGCGAATGGTATTCCGGGACAGGCCCGTGCGCCGCGCAATCTCCCGGATCGATAAACCGTCCCGGAAATGCCAGCGCCGGATAACGCTCAAAAACGCCATGTCCAACACTCCTAAATCTCCCGCCCAAAACGAGCAGGATAGCGTTCAAACATGGGTCACTTCTCAGTGGAAAAATCTCCCTGAACCGGGTCACTTCTCAGCGGAAATCAACACCCTTTAGCCATGTCGCAAGCAGTTGCCACCATTGAACACGGCCGCGCCCCATCGGCACCGGCCACCACTTTTTCAAACCAGCAGATCGATTTGATCAAGCGGACCATCGCCAAGGATTCGACCGACGATGAGCTCCAGCTTTTCCTCAACCAGTGCAAGCGCACCGGGCTCGATCCATTCGCGCGCCAGATCTATGCCGTGAAGCGCTGGGACGCCAAAGCCCGCCGCGAAGTCATGGCGGTGCAAACGAGCATTGACGGCTTCCGTCTGATCGCGGAGCGCAGCGGGAAGTACGCAGGGCAGGTCGGCCCGTTCTGGTGCGGAGAGGATGGCCAGTGGACAGACGTTTGGTTGTCCAGCACCCCGCCTGTAGCGGCGAAGGTCGGCGTCCTGCGCTCTGACTTCTCCGAGCCATGTTTCGGCGTGGCCAGGTTCGAATCCTATGCCCAGCGCACCAAGGACGGCAGCCTTACCCGCATGTGGCAGACCATGTGCGACGTGATGATTGCCAAGTGCGCCGAAGCCTTGGCATTGCGCCGCGCCTTCCCCCAGGAACTGTCTGGGCTCTACACCGCCGACGAAATGGCGCAGGCGTCCAATGGGCGCGATGAACCCGCCGACGCCCCCGAAGGCGCCCCGAAGTCAAAACAGGCGTCACGGGCCACTTATGAGCGTTTGAGCAAGGCCAATCGGCAGTGCGAGAGCCTTGAGGATTTCAACAAGCTCTGGGGCCACCCCGCGACGGAAAAGGCCGTCAAGGAACTGCCGAGCGATTGGCAGCGCACCATCCTCGATGAGAAGTCCGACAAGTTCTCCGAACTGTCGCCGCCCGAGGTTGAGCAGGTCGAATACGAGGCGCCCGACACGGATGGCGACTTCCCGTTCGATGACGACTTCCCCGGAGACAGATAACCGCAGCGCAGGGCGGGGGTTGGCAGAAATGCCGCCTCCGATGCGCAGGAGAGAACCATGGGCAGACATGTTGTGACACTGGCGAATGATCGGCTTCGGGAACGGGCCATCGAGATCATTCGCGAGGCCAAACCGAACAGCCGCGTTGAGTTCAAGGGGCCGAAGCGGTCGACGGACCAAAATGCAGCTATGTGGGCGATGCTTTCGGACGTTGCCGACCAGTTGGTCTGGCAAGGGCAGCAGCTCGACACCGAGGAATGGAAACTGGTGTTCCTCGATGCCCTGCGCCGCGAGCGCAAGAACGAAATGAAGCTGGTCCCGAACATCGACATGACCGGATTTGTGAACGTCAGCGGTCAATCGTCATCGGATCTGGAATGGGCCGAGATGCACGATCTGCTCACCATCATATCCGCCTTTGGCGATCAGCATGGCGTGGTGTGGTCCGCACCCAAGCCCAAGGATGATCGCCCTACCCCGCCTATTGAAGCGTATCAGGAGGCCTGACCATGAACATCTCCCGCACAGTGAAGCGCGCCATTCGCTCTTGGATAGCATGGCGCCGTCGCAAGCAGTTCATGCGCGAATTGGGCGTAGATGATCTGGACGGCCCGTCGCCAGCACAAACCCACCCGTAAGCTAGAGCGCCAGTTGAAAGAGGCGTGCACGGCTAAGCTCAGGAGCGAATTGCATCATGGCTGATTTGCCCATCACATTCAGCGGGCCGATGGTTCGCGCCATCCTGCGCGAGATTGCGCAGCCCGGCACCGGCAAGACGCAGACGCGGAGGGTGATCAACCCGCAGCCGAAGCTTTCATCGCATCATGAGCCGGTAAGGGTTGAGCATCGAGGCGGGAAACGCTGGGTCTGGATGGTCCACACCGACCGGCCGACCTACCAGTTCGCGACCGGCGATTGGAACTCACGCTATGTCCCCGGCGACCGCCTCTATGTCCGGGAACATTGGCGCGTCGAGGCACAACTTGACCCGATAGCACCGAGGGATATGGAGCCGCAGCGCGTGGCTTACATTGCTGACGAAACGCCGGGTTACATCCTCCGCACCGGCCGCTTTCGCCAAGCCATGCACATGCCGAAGTGGGCCAGCCGGATTACGCTTCTGGTGACAGATGTGCGTGTCGAACGGCTGCAAGATTGCAGCGTTCGGGATGCGATTGCCGAGGGCATAGAGGGCAACGAGTTTGAGGGCTGGCGCGACTACAGCGACGGGCCCAAGCCGTGTGATTTCGTGGTCGACCCTCGTCGCAGCTACGCCACCTTGTGGGACAGCATCAACGGCGAAGGGGCATGGGAGGAAAACCCTTGGGTGGTCGCCTACACCTTCAAGCCCATCCTTGGCCATATCGATCAGGTGGCAGCATGAGAGTGCTCGTTACAGGCGGCCGCAACTATAGCAATTCCTCCAAGGTCGATGCTGTTCTGGGCAAACTGCACGCCGAGGCAGGTATCGAGCGCATCATTCATGGAGACGCCACCGGAGCAGACGCTCTGGCCGACCGCTGGGCGCGGGCTCATGGCATCGACGTGGCGGCCTATCCCGTCACGGACGAGGATTGGGAAACGTTCGGAACCTTCGCAGGACCGCGCCGGAACAAGGCAATGCTCATAGAGCAGCCGGACGTGTTGGTCGCCTTCCCAACGCCAGGCGCCAAGAACAAGGGCACCAAGAGCATGATGCGCATCGCTCGCGCGGCAGGTGTGCAGGTCGTGGAGATAGCCTGATGCCAATCCGTCCTGAGAACATGGCCAAGTATCCCGGCGGCTCTATCCGGTCGCCGGAGTGGCAGGCAATCCGCGAACGCATCCGCAAGCGGGCTGGCAACCGTTGTGAGGAGTGCGGCGTCGAGAACCATGCCATCGGCGGTCGCGATGAAGATGGTCACTTCTACCACGCACAGAGCGACGAACCGCTGCTCGGCGATTATGACTTCTGCACGGACCTGACCGGCCAGCGTGGCGAGCGCGATCTGCGCCTGATCAAAATCGTCTGCACCGTGGCGCACATCGACGGCAAGCTCGATGACCACAGCGATGACAACCTGCGCTTCTGGTGTCAGCGTTGCCACAACCGGCACGACGCCAAGAGCCGCCAGATCAACGCATCGATCACCCGCCACGAGAAGAACGGTCAACTCGACCTGATCGGGCGTGACACATGATGATCCGCAGCAAAGCCATCCTCCGCCATGCCAGGGGCCAGAACTGCACCCTACGCCTGCCGGGATGCCAGAACGACCGCGACACGGTTGTGTTTGCCCATATCAACAGCGGGGCGGCGGGCAAGGGCATGGGAATTAAGGCTCACGACTTGCTGGGCTGCTTTGCCTGCGGTCACTGCCACACACTGCTCGACAGTCAGAAAGGTCGCTCAGCGTTGTCCGCTGACGTTCTCAGGGCCCTATGCGAAACACTGGTGACCTTGTGGCTGGATGGGCTGCTCAAGGTGCCCCTCGATCAGCCGAAGCCATCCCACGAGCGCCCCGTGCCAAAGCGCAAGCCCAAGGGCGAGCGGGCGCCGATCCAATCACGAACCGAATGGCCGAAAGGCCGGCCCATGAAATCGCGCAACACTTTGCGCAGGAAGGTGACGACATGACAGTCCCATATGCCAGCGCCACGAGCGGCGAATCTGCCCGCAAGGAAATAACGAAGATCCTGCGCGGGTTCGGCTGCTCGTCTATCGGCTTCATGGACCAATTCGACCGGCATACGGTTTTGCTGCAATTCGAGCATCGCGGGCGATCTGTGCGCCTTGAGGCCTCAGCGCAGGGCTGGGCCAGCATGTTCCTGAAAGCGCAGCCATGGACCAACAAGCGCCGCGCTGATCACAAGACCTATGAGGCCATGGCGCTCAACCAGGGCATGGTCGCCGTCAACTCCATCCTTCGCGATTGGGTCAAGGGCCAGATCACCGCGGTTGAAACCGGCGTCCTGAGCTTCGAGGGCGTGTTCCTGCCCTACATGGTCACCGACAACGGCCAGCGCCTTATCGATCGCATCAACGCACAAGGGCTCTTGCCCGCACCCGAGGAGGCATAAGCCATGAACGACTGGCGAAACCCCGCGACCAACGATGCATTCATCGCATGGCGTAACACCTTCCCCGAGCAACACTGGTCGAAGAATGACCTGTCTGCTTGTCGCCTCGGCTTCGACGCCGGATATGCCGCTGGTCGTGATGAAGGATCGGCGTGGCCGGCCGAAGCCGAATACGCCTATGGCCAGCCCATCGAGAAGTTCACCGGCGAAGCTCAATGGGACGGCGTGATTGTCTCTGCCTACCACACGACAGCGGGCAAGCTCCGCTATGTGGTTGAGGTAAAGCCGCAGGGCTTTCAAATGATCGCCGTGCCTTCGCAGCTTCGCGCCACCCTCCGCAAGTCACAAGGGGAGGCGGAGTAAGCTATGAGCCGCATCGCCGCCCGCATCAGACACGACGAAATCGCCCGCATGGTCAAGGCCGTGCAGTCGTGCGGCTTGTCAGTCGCGCGGGTGACATTCGACGGGAATCGGGTCGATGTGATTATCGGGGAAAGCGGGGAGAAGGTTTCGGCGGCGGTTGACGATCACGCCGAAGATGAAGGGCTTATCAGGGAACCGCAGCTTTGAGCGACCTGATGCACTTCGATCTCCAGCACGTCACTGTTCGCGAGAACAAGGATGGCACGCTGCGCTATTACTTTCGGCGCCGTGGCCAACCGGTCGTGCGGCTGCCAGGGGAGCCACACACGCCCGAATTCATGGAAGCGTACCAGCGCGAGCTAAACCGCGCCCCCGCCTCTGTGCATGCTCTTGAGGGTTCGTTTGCATGGGCCGCTGACAAGTACATGGACAGCACGGCGTTTACCGGGCTTTCGATAGCCACACAGACCGCGAGGCGGCGCATTATCCTGACGATCATGCGGGAGCCGATAGCGCCGGGGCACAAGGAAACCTTTGGAGATGAGCGGTTCGCGCGGATTGGGCCAAAGCACATCAGGGTTCTTCGGGACCGCAAGGCCGAAAACCCGAACGCCGCCAATGAGCGGCTAAAGGTGCTTTCCCAGATATTCCGCTTTGCTCAGGACGAGCAGATGCGTGAGGACAATCCCGTCAGGGACATTCGCCGCCTCAATGCGAAGTCAGAAGGCCACGAGACGGCGACCGACGATCACATTGCGGCGTATTACGCCAAGCACCCGTCAGGGCGCCCCTGGCTGGCAATGAAGCTGCTGACCTATTTCGGGGTGCGCGTATCGGATCTTCGCGTCATTGGCCGCCAGCACGTCCGCAAGGGGTATCTGGTGTTCGACACGGTAAAGACCGGTGTCAGGTGCGAACTGGAGATCGATGACGAGATGGCGGGTATCTTGCCGAACAACGGCGAGAAGATGACATTCCTTCTGTCTGACCATGGTGAGCCATTCAAAAGCGATAAGGCAATGTCCAAGCGCGTGGCCGAATGGTTTCGTCAGGCGGGCGTCGATGGGGTGACTGCTCATAGCGTTCGCAAATGGCTTGCGACGAAGATGGCCGAGAACGGCGCGACCGAGCACGAGCTTATGGCGTGGTTCGGTTGGAGAGACCCGAAGGAAGCGCGGCCCTATGTTCAGGCTGCGAATCGGAAAAAGATGGCGTCGAGCGGGCGGGCGAAAATCGCCGGCGTGTAACGCGAAACAGACGGTTCACATCTGTTCGTGTAACGTCTGGAAAAATCCCCAGCAAATCCGGGCATCACATATGGGGGTTGGAGGCCTCGACCGGAATCGAACCGGTGTACACGGATTTGCAATCCGCTGCGTCACCACTCCGCCACGAGGCCTCACGGGCGAGGTTCTATTGTAGTTCGGGGGAGTTAGGCAAGGCCGGATGCGCTTGCGACCCTTGTTTTTGTAAAAATTTAGCCGAGAAATTGTCCTGGCCACGTCTGTCCGCTTTATGTGGACGACCGGGACGACAGCACGAGACCGATAATGATCGTTGGAATAATTCTCGCTGGTGGCGAGGGCCGCCGACTGGGCGGCGTGCGCAAGGCACATCTCCGGCTCGGAAATCGCCCCCTGATCGACTGGGTATCGGGGGCGCTTGAACCCCCGTGCGCGCATATTGTGATTTCCAGCGGGTCGAGGCGAGATGCGCTCGTTCCCGATCTTGTGTCGGTCCCTGACGCCGAAGATGGAATCACCGGACCGGCGGCGGGGCTGCTGGCGGGAGCCTTGTGGGCGCGCGAGCACGCTTCTGGATCTCTGATGCTGTCGGTTTCTGTGGATACCCCGTTCTGGCCCCAGGATTTTGCGGCGCGCGCGACACCCCTGCTGACCGGCGAGACTCATTGTGTGGTCAGTGCATTCGGCGACCGGGACTATCCCACCAACGCATTGTGGCGGCCCGATTCGCTGATCGGGCATCTGGCTGCCATCCCCCCTGCTCCGCGCGGCCCGCGCATCCGGGACGTGCAGGCCGCATTGGGCGTGCGGCGACTCGATTATGCGCCGGTTAGCGCGCAAAACCCTTTTGCCGGCGTCAATGAGCTGGGCGATCTGCTCGCCCTTTCCCGCCGGCTGATGGATATGGAGGCATCAATGGCAAATGGGGGGTTGGCAAGCGCCACCAAATTGGCTAGATGATCGCCACCTGCCGAGCAGGCTACCAGTGTTCCCCGGTAGCTCAGTGGTAGAGCAACCGGCTGTTAACCGGTTGGTCGCTGGTTCGAATCCGGCCCGGGGAGCCACTATACTTCAATAAAATCAATGACTTAGCGGACTTTCTTAATACGGATCCATTTTCGTATATTCGTTTCGCTATACATTTCGCTATACATCGGAACCGGCTAGGTTCGCTGATTCCGCTTGAGTGCGACCCAGCAAAAATCGAGACTGCCATCTCAGCTGGTGAAATTCGAATCGGCGTGAGCGTTTGCCACGCCGTAGGCTCCACAGACGTGACGTTACCGCTGCAGGTCTCAAGATTTCTGTTTGGAAGATTGGTAAGCGGAGCCGGAAGCAGTGTGAAGGCCGCCGCGGCAAACCTCAATTACGCGCAAATTTGTGCCCCTATGTACAAACGTACCAAGACTGTGGAGGGCATGAGAAATGACTCCACAAGGAGCGGTACTGGCGGCAGTATTACCGCATGTGGAAGAAGTTCATTGCGCGCATAGCGGGCCTTCTCTTGAGCGCCGCCCTACTAGTCTGGGCCGTATTCAAGCTAGCTCTCGACTGGGTGGGGCGTTCAACCGTCGTTGAAGACTTTGAAGCCCTACAAGAGCGCATACCCGATATTGTCGCTTGGGTATTGCAAACGCCTTGGTGGACGCCGGCAGCACTTGCGGCACTAGGGCTAGGATACTTGATCTGGTTAAGCTGGCCGTCGCGTGATCAAGCCCCAACCCCATCGGGGGGCAAAACCGATCCTCTGGTCTCCATCGCAGCCGAGATGCGGTACGCAAGAGGTCGATTTATCGGCGTCCAGAAATTTCTCGAAAACCGGTTTCATAGGGTCGATTTTGATGCTTTCAATACTGCCCGCCATAAGTTTAAGGCAACGGAAGTCTCGCTGAGAAAGCGGGGATTCCTAACCCCCTGGCTAGATTACGATGCTGACCCGGCACGGTATATCCAAACGAATCTAGAATACATCGAGAAGGTTGAACCCTTAATCTCGGCCAAGCATACCCGAGAAGCCAAGAACATGGCCAAGTCGATAGTCGAGAAGTCGGGTACTCACTTCGTTGACCCCAATAGCCTTTAGCCAAACTAGCTTAAATGCGGCGAGTAATTCCCAACTATTTTCCGTTGTCGCCCTTCCGAACCAGCCGCCTATCCGAGAACGACAATCATTTGAGCGACTCCGGTGACGAGATTCGAACAACACTCGACGCCCCTGAATTCTGGCCTTTATGCGGTTCCTGGTGCCAAAAATCACTATACATTGCACTATCTTGAACGCTATACGCGTCTGGACGTCCGTGTCGTAAGTATTTGATTTTACGCAGTAATGTTCTCCGCCAATTTAGCCATCCACTCGGGCCCGGGGAGCCATTTTTCTTCCGCATTTAATTTGGCCCCGTCGCGTTGGCACGTGTTGTCGACACGAGCATCGGCGCTGTTTTAGGGTCGAGACTCGTTCATAGCCAGTATGCGACTGCCGCTGCGAGCATGACGGCAGATAGATAGTTTCGGGCAAGCTTGTCGTATCGGGTGGCAACGCGGCGGAAATCCTTGAGCCGGCAGAACATGGCCTCGACACGCCAGCGGTCTTTGTAGCGTTTCTCGTCGTATTTGATTTTGCGCTTCCGGTTCTTGCGGCCAGGGATGACCGGGATTGTCTTCTGGTTGCGCAGAGTGGAACGAAGGCGGTTGGCATCATAGCCGCGGTCAGCAATAACTCTCTTCATGCCCATCGTGTGGGCGATGAGCAGATCGGCCCCCTTCATGTCCGAGGCATTGCCGGGCGTCAGGATGAGGCGGATCGGTCTGCCGATAACGTCGACGAGCGCATGGATCTTGGTGGTCCGGCCACCACGCGAGATGCCAATGGCATTGGTTCGCGCCCCCCTTTTCCCCCGCCTGCACAGCGATGGGCTTTGATATAGCTGCTGTCGATCTGGGCGGTTTCCGCAATCCAGCCTTGTTCGGTCAGAGCCGCGAGAATGCGTGCCCATACGCCGCGGCGACTCCAGCGGTTCCAGCGATTGTAGACTGTTGTCGAGGGGCCATACTCGGCAGGGCAATCAGCCCAGCGTCCGCCGCACTTGAGCATATGAACGATCCCCGAAATTACCCGCCGGTCATCCACTCGACGTGCTCCAGGCTGGTTCTTGGGGAGATGTGGCTCAATGGCCGCCCAAGCTGCATCACTCAACCAAAATAGTCTGCTCATCGATACCTCCGAACTCATCTAAAGCCAGAGAATCTGATTTGCAGCGTCTATTCAACAAACTGATTGGGTATGGACCCTAGTGCTTAAATTCTTGACTGATGTTATCAAGATAATTATCCCGTGGCGTGGTACGTCCACCGGCGGGAGAGCGCGATGACCCAGATGTTTTATGATGCCACGCTGTTGGGCCGGCGGGCGCTGACGCCGGGCATGGTGCGGCTGACGTTTGGCGGTGAGGGCCTGAAGGCCTTCCGGACGACGGGTATTGGCGACGAATATCTGCGGTTGTTCTTTCCCAATAAGGAGACCGGCAAACTCCATCTCCCCCATATTTCAGAAGATGGCCGCTGGACCTATCCGGACGGACAGGACGCCGTGCAATGCTCGACCTACACTGTGCGGCGCTTCGCGCAGGAGGGAGAGGAGGTCACCATCGACATCGACTTCGTGGTGCATGAGGGCGGGCTGGCCAGCGAGTGGGCACAGAGGGCCGAGCCGGGCGATCGGATAACGATCAACCGGCCGCGCGGGCTTTACAGCCCGCCCAGGGATTATGCTTGGCAATTGCTGGTTGCCGACGCAACCGGGCTGCCGGCGCTATCGCGAATTCTCGAGCAGACGCCCGAGCACGTTCAGTCGCGTGTATTTGTGGAAGTAGCGCAAAAGGAAGACGAGCAGACCCTGCCCTATCACGCGGCGGCGACGGTGACCTGGCTGCATGGCTGCGGCAATGGTGTTGCGCCCAGCCGGCTCGAGGAAATCGTGCGCGGCGTGCCCCTGCCTGCAACTCCGGGTTATGTGTGGGTTGCGGGCGAGCAGAAGGTGGTGCGCGGCATCCGCAAATTCGTGCGCAAGGAGTTGGGATTTCCGGCCGAGCGCTACGAGCTGGTGGGATACTGGATTGCAAATGCCGAGGATTGGGAAGCCAAGTGGGACGCACTGGACCCTGCCATCAAGGCGCAGATCGATGCAGGCTGGGATTCGGGAAGGGACCGCGAAACGGTCATGGACGAATACATCGATACTCTGGAAAAGCACGGACTTTAGAAACCGGCCATCGCCCCTTTTATCCCTGTACAAAAGGGCGTATATGTCGCCGCGCAGTGCCGGGCCCCTCTGGCGTAGCGCCTTTGATCGCTACGTGATGTCGGAACTGCTCCACTAGTTACATGGAGAAGGTCCCGGCGATGGAAAATCTCGCTTCATTTTTGTCGACCCCGTTCCTCGATACGCCTGCGTGGTTCTGGGTCGCCTTTATCGTGATTGTTGTGGCGATCATGATCTTTGATCTCGGCTTCCTGCATAAGGAGCAAAAAGAGATCAGCGCCAAGGAGAGCTTTGTTCTCTATGGCTTTTATGTCGCCGTCGCCATGGCGTTCGGCGCCTGGGTGTGGGCGGTGCGCGGCGCGGATGCCGGGCTGGAATTTTTCACCGGCTACATCATCGAGCAGAGCCTTGCGATGGACAATATCTTCGTCATCGCGACGATCTTTGCGTTTCTGGGCGTGCCACGAATCTATCAGCACCGCGTGCTGTTCTGGGGCATTATCGGTGTGCTGCTGTTCCGCGCCATCCTGATCGGTGCCGGCGTGGCGCTGGTGCGCTCGTTCGAGCCGATCCTGTTCCTGTTCGGCGGCTTCCTGATTTTCACCGGCGTGAAGATGTTCACCAAGGTGGAGGACGACGATGACATCGAGAACAACAAGATCCTGAAATTCCTGCGAAAGCATTTCCGGATCACGCCGCAGTTTCACGGCAACAAGTTCCTTGTCGAAAAGCCCCATCCCAAGTCCGGAAAGCTGGTGCTCTGGCTTACGCCGCTGGCCGTTGCGCTGCTCATGGTGGAAATTGTCGATGTGATCTTTGCCGTCGACTCGGTGCCGGCCATCTTTGCCATCACGCAGGATCCGTTCATCGTCTATACCTCGAACGTCTTTGCGGTTCTCGGTCTGCGGGCGCTGTTCTTTGCCCTTTCAGCCGCCATGGCGCGCTTCAGGTATCTCCAGGCGGCACTGGCCATCGTACTCATCCTTGTGGGCATCAAGATCTTCCTCGTGCCGCTGCATATTCACATCGACACGCTACTATCGCTGATCGTGACGGTATCGATCCTGGCGGCGGGAGTGGCCTATTCGCTCTGGAAGACCCGCAATGATCCGCCGCTTGAAGAGCAGGCGGATCATGTCGAGCCCGCGGAATTCAAGAGCGAAAATCCTTCCAACCCGTAGGCCGCCGTCCGGCTCGCTTGACGAACAATCGGGCCGGACGTAACGCTTTCCGGCAAACAAGAGCGGCGTGGGCATTCCACGCCGCTATCTTTCCGGATTACTTCTCATGACCGCCACGACCGCGGAGCACCAGCCCGCACGGCAGACCACATCCCTGTGGATCCTGTTCGCCATCAGCTTTTCGCACATGCTCAACGATCTGATGCAGGCGCTTCTGCCTGCTGTGTATCCGTTGCTGCGCGAAATCTATGCGCTCGATTTTACCCAGATCGGACTGATTACGCTGGTGAACCAGCTTACGGCGTCGCTCTTGCAGCCGCTGGTGGGATATTACACAGACAAATACCCAAAGCCGTATTCGCTACCGCTCGCCATGTGTTCGACGCTGAGCGGCTTGCTTGTTCTCTCGATGGCCTCAAGCTTTCCGATGCTGCTGGTTGCGGCCGCATTGATCGGGGTCGGCTCGTCCATCTTCCATCCTGAATCCTCGCGCGTTGCACGCATGGCCTCGGGTGGGCGGCTCGGTTTTGCGCAATCGCTGTTTCAGGTCGGCGGCAATGTGGGGACGGCGATGGGGCCGTTGCTGGCGGCGTTCATCATCATTCCGCGCGGTCAGGGCAGCGTCTCCTGGTTCGCCATCGTGGCGCTGACGGCCATTGCTGTGCTGTTCGCAGTCAGCCGGTGGTATGCGGGCCAGAACCGGATGGCAAAACCTCAGCCCGTGAGGTTGCGCGCCAATGATCTTTCCCGCGCCGGAATGATCAGTGCCTTCGCCATTCTTGCCATGCTGGTGCTGAGCAAGAACGTGTATATGGCGTCGATGACCAGCTTCTATTCGTTCTTCCTGATCGAAAAGTTCGGGCTGGAAGCCGAGAGGGCGCAGCTCTATCTCTTCGTTTTCCTTGGCGCCGCGGCGGCGGGCACATTCATCGGCGGGCCGGTTGGCGACAGGGTTGGACGCAAGGTGGTGATCTGGGTTTCGATCCTGGGGCCCCTTCCCTTCACACTGGCCCTGCCCTATGTGGGGCTCGAGCTTTCGATCGTTCTGACGGCAATCATCGGGTTCATCCTGGCGTCGGCGTTCTCAGCCATTCTGGTTTACGCCCAGGAATTGCTGCCGGGCCGAGTGGGCATGATCGCGGGCCTGATGTTCGGATTTGCTTTCGGCATGGGGGCGCTCGGCGCCGCCGTGCTCGGGGTTGTAGCCGACGCAACGAGCATCATTTTTGTATTCCAGCTTTGCGCCTTCCTGCCGCTGGTGGGACTTTTGACGGCATTGCTGCCCAACACGGGAGACTGACATGACCGATCAGGCCGACCATTCCATCACCCTTTCACGCACCATTGATGCGCCCGCCGACGAATTGTTCGCTGCGTGGACCGATCAGGCCTTGCTTGAACAATGGCAGGCCGAGATCGTCGAATTCGAGCCGTTCGAGGGCGGAAAATTCCGCTTCGAGACGTCAGATGCCGATGAGCCCGGCGTCAGTCACGTCATTAGTGGCACCGTGGCCAGCTATGAGCAGGATCGCAAGCTGGTCGAACTCTGGCACATGGAGGGCGAGGACGCTCAGCACGATAGTACGCTGATCGTAACGTTTGCGCCGGTCGATGATGCGCGCACGGAAATCACCATCGTCGAAATCGCCGAGGCGCACGCCGACGCCGAGTCGCGGATTTTCTCCATTGAAGCGTGGCATGAGGCGCTGAACGAGCTTGCCGAGTTGCTGGAGTAGATTTCCACAGGCTTGAAAGCCTAGAAGGCTGGGCGGCCTTGCTCTCGGAGCCGGAGTGTATAAATCGGCGCTTATGGACATTTTCGCTGTAGTTGCCGATCCCACGCGGCGCCGGATGATCGATATGCTCGTTGGCGGCGAATTGCCGGCCGGTGCTTTTGTCGCCGCGTTTCCCGGTATGACGCAGCCGGCGATTTCCCAGCATCTGAAAGTGCTGCGCGATGCGGGCGTCGCGACAGTGCGGGCCGATCGGCAGCGGCGGCTTTATTGCCTGGTTCCCAGTGGGCTTGAACCGTTGCGGGACTGGGTGGCGCCGCTGGTGCCGGTTGCCGAGGCTGCAAAGCCGGAGATGGTCGAGAGCGTTGAACAGCCGCCGATCAAGCCAAGAGCACGACCGAAGCCCAAGCCTGCTGTCGAGCCGGAACTGACGCTCGACCTATTCGGGTAGGCTGATCCGGCCTTCCCCAGACGTCATCCCGGGCGAAGACCGGGATCAGGGCTAGGGTGACAGGGTATTGGGTTTGGCCGGGCTGAGGCCTGACAGCGGCGTCAGATAGCCAGCCTTTTATATATTTCGTCGGTCATTTGTTCTGGTGTTTTTGTTGCGCCATTGAGGGTTATGTCGGCGCGTTCTGGGGGTTCGAAGGGGCTGTCGATGCCTGTGAAGTTGGTGATCTGTCCGGCGCGGGCTTTAGCGTAGAGGCCCTTGGGGTCGCGGGCCTCGCAGATGTCGAGGGGGGTGTCGACATAGGCTTCGATAAACGCGATGTCGCCGGCCACTTCGCGGGCCAGGCGGCGCTCGTTGCGGAAGGGGGAGATGAACGAGACCAGAACGATCAGCCCGGCATCGGCCATCAGCCTGGCCACTTCGGCAACGCGGCGGATGTTTTCAACGCGGGCGGCGTCGGTAAAGCCCAGATCCTTGTTGAGCCCGTGCCGGATGTTGTCGCCATCGAGAATATAGACGTGACGGCCCTCGGCGGTCAGGCGCTTTTCAAGCAGGTTGGCGACCGTGGACTTGCCCGAGCCCGACAGGCCGGTGAACCACACGATCTGCGGGGTCTGGCCCTTCTGGCGGGCCCGGACCTCGCGATTGACGTCAAACGCCTGGTAGGTGAGGTTCTTGCCCCGCTGCAGGCCGTAGCTGATGGTGCCGGCGCCAAGGGTTAAGTTGTTGATCCGGTCGATCAGGATGAAGCCGCCGGTCAGTCCGTTGGTCTCGTAAGGGTCAAAGGCGATCGGCTTGTCGGTGGCCAGGGTGAGCGTTCCGACCTCGTTGAGCTCGAGCCGCTTGGCGGCCGACTTTTCCAGCGTGTTGACGTTGGTCTTGTGCTTGAGATCGGTGAGGGTGGCGGGCACCAGCTGGCTGCCGATCTTTAAAAGATAGGAGCGGCCGGGATAGGCGGGCTCGTCGGCCATCCAGACGATTTCGGCCTGGAACTGGTTGGAATAGTCGGGGGTATGGCCGGGATGGGTGAGCATGTCGCCGCGCGAGATGTCGATCTCGCTGTCGAGCACAAGGGTGACCGCCTGGCCGGCAATGGCGCTTTGCAGATCGCCATCCATCGTGACGATGCGGGCGATCCTGGCCGGCTTGCGTGAAGCGGCAACCAGCACCTCGTCGCCCACCGAGACGGTGCCGCCGGCAATGGTGCCCGAAAAGCCGCGGAAGTCGAGATCGGGGCGGTTGACCCATTGCACCGGAAAGCGGAACGGGGTTTTGCTCTTGTCCTCGTCGACAACGACCTCTTCGAGATAGGGCAGGAGCGGGGTGCCCGTGTACCAGGGGGTGCGCTCGGAGTTCTTGACGATGTTGTCGCCGCGCAGCGCCGAGATCGGCACGGCAGCGAGCGAAGCAAAGCCGAGATCCTTGGCAAAGGCCGTGTAATCGGCAACGATTTTGTCGAACACCTCTTGCGAATAGTCCATCAGGTCGATCTTGTTGATGACCAGCACCACGTGCTTGACCCCGATCAGGGACAGAATGAAGCTGTGGCGGCGGGTCTGGGTCAACAGACCCTTGCGCGCATCGACCAAAAGCAGCGCCAGATCGGCGTTGGACGCGCCGGTCGCCATGTTGCGTGTGTATTGCTCGTGGCCCGGCGTATCGGCGACGATGAACTTGCGCTTGTCGGTGGAAAAGAACCGATAGGCGACATCGATGGTAATGCCCTGCTCGCGCTCGGCGACCAGCCCGTCGACCAGAAGGGAGAAATCGATTCCCTCGTCGCCCACATGGCGGTTGCGGCTGTCGTTCTTGAGCGTTGCCAACTGATCGTCGAGGATCAGCTGGCTGTCATAGAGCAGCCGCCCGATCAGCGTCGATTTGCCGTCATCGACCGAGCCGCAGGTCAGAAAGCGCAGCAGCGACTTGTTGGTCTGCTGGGAAAGCCACAGCCCGATGTCGGTATCGACGGAGGGAAGCGATGCTGCGGTCAAAGTGGACATTATCTTTCTCCCCTGGTCGCGTTCGCGAACCGCAAAACCGGTTCCCATCCGTCGGGTCGGGGCCCGAGGACATGCTTTTGCTGCGAACGCTCCATCAGAAATACCCTTCCTGCTTTTTCTTCTCCATCGAGCCGACGGAATCGCTGTCGATCAGACGGCCCTCGCGCTCGGAGGTCCGCGATGCCTGCATTTCCATGATGATCTCGGGAAGGGTCGCCGCCGAGGACTGGATCGCCCCGGTCAGCGGATAGCAGCCCAGCGTCCTGAACCGCACCATCATCTCCCTGGGCGTCTCGCCCGGATCGAGCGGCATGCGGTCGTCATCGACCATGATCAGCGTGCCCGAGCGCTCGACCACAGGGCGCTTTTTGGCAAAATAGAGCTCGGGCAGCTCGATGTTTTCCGCATAGATATAGGTCCACACATCGAGCTCGGTCCAGTTCGAGATCGGGAACACCCGCATCGATTCCCCCGGATTGAGCCGCGTGTTGAACACCCGCCACAGCTCGGGCCGCTGGTTCTTGGGATCCCAGGCGTGGGACGCGTTGCGGTGCGAGAAAATCCGCTCCTTGGCGCGGCTCTTTTCCTCGTCGCGCCGCGCCCCGCCGATCGCCGCGTCGTACTGGCCGGCGCCCAGCGCCTGGCGCAGCGCCTGGGTCTTCATGATGTCGGTATAGCGCGCCGAGCCGTGATCGAACGGGTTCATCCCCGCCGCAACCCCATCGGGGTTGGTGTGCACCCGCAACTCGAACCCGTACTGTTCGGCCATCCGGTCACGAAACGCGATCATCTCGGCGAACTTCCAGGTCGTATCAATGTGCAAAAGCGGAAACGGGATCTTTGAGGGATAAAACGCCTTGCGCGCCAGATGCAGCAAAACCGACGAATCCTTGCCGATCGAATACATCATAACAGGACGCTCAAAACTCGCCGCAACCTCCCGGAAAATCTCAATGCTCTCAGCCTCCAAACGGGCAAGATGGGAGAGAGAGGACGGCGGCAGGGACATGGGTTTATTCCAGCGGTTCGGAACGTTTTCGGGGGCAGACATATTCCAGCAGGGCGGCCCGGACAACTGCGCCAGACGCATGGCTGGTTGATCTGAACGTCCGGTTTGCCCGTATGAAGCGAGAATGGCGCGTTTATTCCAAATGAGCCGGACCGGCGCATTTTTCGACTTACCTCTCCGACGAAAAAGAAAGTTTTTTTCATGGCCAGTTCCACATTGGTTTGGCTCAGAAACGACCTGCGCATCGCAGACAATCCCGCCCTGGCCGCGGCGCTCAAGAACGAGGAACCGATCCACGCTGTCTACGTGCTTGAGACAGATCGTGCGTTACGTCCGCTGGGCGGGGCGGCAAAGGTTTGGCTGCATGAAAGCCTCAAGGCTCTCAATGACGCGCTGGCCGAACGCGGCGTGCGGCTTTCCTATCGCGAAGGCCAGAGCAAGAGGGTTATTCCCGAAATGATCCGGGAGGTGAAAGCCGAGCGGGTGTATTGGAACCGACGGTACGACCCGGCGGGTCGCGCGCATGATGCCTCGCTCAAAGGGAGCCTGAAGGCGGATGGTATCGCGGTAGAGAGCTTCAATGCCGCGCTGCTTGTCGAGCCCTGGGATATCGCCACGAAACAGGGCACGCCCTATGGCGTTTTTACCCCGTTCTGGAAGGCGCTAAGGGACAAGCTCATCGCCGATCCGATCGGGCGGGTCGAAAGGCATTCAGAGATCAAACCCCCTGCCCTCGATTTCGGAAAGCCGCCATTTTGGGCAAACGGGATATTGGAGCGTTGGGCGGTTGGGGAAGAAGCGGCAAAGCGTGTTTTGTCCGGTTTTCTAGATGATCTGCTGGCTGACTACCCCAATGATCGCGACCTGCCGCGCAAGCGCGCGACATCAGAAATGTCGCCGCATTTGCGGTTCGGGGAAATCGGACCACGCCAGATCTGGTTTGCGGTACGGCATCTGATCGCTTCGAACCCGTCGATGGCGAACGCCGGCGACAAGTTCCTGTCCGAGTTGGCGTGGCGGGAGTTTTCCTATCACCTGCTCTATCACCGGGCGGATATTGCCCGCCATTCAATGCAGGAGCGTTTCGATGAAGTCGAATGGCGATCTGACGCAAAGGCGCTGCATGCCTGGCAGAAGGGGCAAACGGGCATTCCGATCGTCGACGCGGGGATGCGGCAGCTTTGGCGGACAGGTTGGATGCACAACAGGGTGCGCATGCTCACGGCATCGCTTCTGACCAAGAACCTGCTGACCGACTGGCGCAAGGGCGAGCAATGGTTCTGGGACACGCTGGTGGATGCAGACCCCGCCAACAATCCGGCGAGCTGGCAATGGGTGGCTGGGAGCGGCGCGGATGCGGCGCCCTATTTCCGGATATTCAACCCGATAACGCAGGGGGAAAAGTTCGATTCCCGCGGAGACTACGTGCGAGAGTGGGTGCCAGAACTCAGGAACTTGCCTGACAAATGGGTGCACAAGCCGTGGATGGCCGATGTCGAAACACTGGATAAGGCAGAGCTTAAATTGGGAACAACTTATCCAATGCCGATCGTGGATTTGTCGACCAGTCGGGAGCGGGCGCTCGAAACTCTCAAGCGATAACGCAACAGGTTTGCGGCGTTGGCGCTTGCTGTGGCAGAGGATTGCGCAAAACGGCATCGAACTGAAAAAGCCCGACCGATCAACGCCATGTGACCTTGTTCGGAAATGGCGGGACCACTAACATTTGAATCCACATTCAAAAGCTGTTGCCCCATCATGACCCGTTATATCGATATGCCGTCCGCCATCGGGAACACCCCGCTGATCCGCCTTAACGCCGTTTCCGAAGCGACCGGATGCGAGATCTGGGGAAAGGCCGAGTTCCTCAATCCGGGGCAGTCGGTCAAGGACCGGGCGGCGCTCTATATCATCAATGATGCCGTAGCTCGGGGGGCAATTGGCCCTGGCGGGACGATCGTCGAGGGCACTGCGGGCAATACCGGGATCGGACTGGCGCTGGTTGGCAACGCGATGGGGTTCAAGACGGTCATTGTCATCCCCGAAACTCAAAGTCAGGAAAAAAAGGACGCGATCCGGCTGGCCGGAGCAGAGCTGCTCGAGGTGCCCGCGAAGCCCTACAGGAACCCCAACAATTACGTGAAGGTTTCCGGACGGCTGGCCGAAAAGCTGGCTTCGGAACTGCCCAATGGCGCGATCTGGGCCAACCAGTTCGACAACATCGCCAACCGGCAGGCCCATATAGAGACCACGGGACCGGAAATCTTTAGCCAGACCGACGGCAAGGTGGACGGCTTTATCTGCGCCGTCGGCTCGGGTGGCACTCTGGGCGGGGTGGCAATGGCGCTCAAGGAGCGCAACAAGGATATCCAGATCGGTCTGGCTGACCCGGAAGGGGCTGCGCTCTACAGCTATTATACGAGCGGAGAGCTCAAATCGTCGGGCGGCTCGATTACCGAGGGGATTGGACAGGGCCGCATTACCGCAAACCTTGAGGGCCTCAGCGTCGATCACGCCTACCAGATCCCCGACAGCGAGGCGTTGCCCTACATCTTTGATCTCATCGCTGAGGAGGGATTGTGCCTTGGCGGTTCGTCTGCAATCAATATTGCAGGCGCTGTGAGAATGGCTCGGGAACTTGGGCCGGGCAAAACCATTGTTACGGTGCTGTGTGACTATGGCAACCGCTATCAGTCAAAACTGTTCAACCCGGCCTTCTTGCGCTCCAAGGAACTGCCGGTGCCAGATTGGCTGGAAGCCGGGCCCACGGTGGACATCAATTCGGTGCTGGAGGCCGATAGCTAGGCGAAGTTTGCGTGGATCTGGTCAGGGCGATAGCGGACAATTTCAGTTTCCTGGCCACGCTCTATCTGGCCAATTACGCCTTGGCGTTCGTTTGCGCGGTGCGCGAGATCATGAACTCACGGACCTCGCAAGGTACTATCGCCTGGCTGTTGTCGCTGTTGATCCTTCCCTTTCCGACCACGCTCATCTACCTGCTGTTCGGCTGGAAGCTGTTCGATGACTATGCGGAATCCCAGATCCATTCCGGGCGTAGTTGGCGCCTGGCACGATCGGAAGATCTACGGATTGTGGACAAGGAGACGAGCGACGAATGGCCAGTGTTGCGCAAGGTCGCCGAACTCCCATTCCTTTATGGCAATTCAGCTTCGCTCCTGATCGACGGAGAAGACACGTTCGCTTCGATCATAGACGGCATCTCGCGGGCGCAGGATTACATTCTCGTCCAATTCTACATCATCCGCGATGATGATCTGGGCAGGCGGTTTGCCGACGCGCTGATCGAGCGGGCCGATGCAGGGGTGCAGGTCTATGTGCTCTATGACGACGCGGGCAGCAGCGGACTTCCCCGCAGATATAAAAAGCGGCTCGAGGACCATGGGGTGCGCATTTTTGGCTTCAATCATCGCCACACGTTCCTGCGACTCTATGGACTGACGCGCATCAACTACCGCAATCACCGTAAGAACGTTGTGGTGGACGGGATCGAATCCTGGGTTGGCGGACACAATATCGGCGACGAATATCTGGGCAAGAACACCAAACTGGGGCGTTGGCGCGATACCCATGTTCACGTGACCGGGCCAGCCGCGCTGGCTTGCGCGCTGATGTTTCGGGAAGACTGGCTTTGGGCGACAGGGGAAGAACTGCCCGCGCGCTATCCCAGCACCATACCAACGCCGGGCAATCAGCCGATCCTCGTGATGCCGACCGGGCCCGCCGATAAACTAGAAGACTGTGCCATCGCCTTTACCGAGGTAATTTCCCGCGCCCGTGAACGGCTATGGATCGTCAGTCCCTATTTCGTGCCGGGTATCGAAGTTCAGACAGCGCTTTATGCCGCATCACTGCGCGGTGTTGACGTGCGCATCCTCCTGCCGCGCAAGCCCGACCACCTCCTCGTGTGGCTGGCGAGCTACGCCCATGCGGACCAGATGGTGATGCACGGCATCAAGGTGCATCGCTACGACAAGGGGTTTCTGCACCAGAAAGTCATCTTGTGTGACGACCAGATTGCCGGCATCGGCACCGTCAATTTCGACTATCGGTCCTTCAACATCAATTTTGAGGCGACGTTGTGGTTTACGGACAGCGACATGATTGCAAACATCGCGGCCATGCTCGAGACCGATTTTGAGGGTTCGTATCTGACGACGGAGCGCAATCTGAGACGTCGCAGCTATCCGTTTCGGTTGCTCTGTCAGGGCGCGAGGCTGTTTTCGCCGATTTTATAGCGGATCAATAGACCGGCGGGGCGTACATGAGCCCACCATTGAGCCACAAAGCGTTCTGGCCGCGCAGCAACTGGCCCCCGGCCGCAGCGCCGAAATGCCGCGAGTAGATTTCGCCATAATTGCCAACACTGCGGATAACGTCGCGCATCCAGGTTGCGCGCAGCCCCAAATCGCTGCCGACGTCATCCTCAACACCGAGAAGGCGCCTGATTGCCGGTGTGCGAGCCGACATCATGGATTCGATATTGACCGAAGTGACGCCGTATTCCTCAGCGTTGATGAGGGCGTAAAGCGTGCGACGGACGATCGCCGCCCACTGCACATCGTCGCTGCGCACGACAGGACCATATGCCTCCTTGCTCAACCGCTCGGGAAGGATCGCATTGGCGCCAGGTTCGGGCATGGTACGGCGTATGGCCTGCAGCCAACTGGCCGAGCCGGTGATGGCATCGCACTCCCCTGCTCTGTAGGAGACTGCCAGATCGTCGCGGTCTTCGTAGAGCAGCACGTCATAAGAGAGCTGGTTGGAAAAGAAAAAATCATCCAGCCGCTGCTCGGCCTCGGAGTTGGCGGCCACGCAGATGGTGACGTCTTCAAGTTCATAGGCCGAAACCACGCCCAGGCGATCGGGAACCATGAAAGCCTGACCGTCGAAAAACGAGGTTGCGACATAGGTGGCGCCGTATAGCGTGTCACGCGACATCGTCCAGGGCGCATTTCGGACAACGAGATCGACCTCGCCCATCGCCAGATGAGCAAAGCGGCTTTGACCGGAGAGTGGGCGAAATTCGACACGCGAAGGATCACCGAACACGGCGGCTGCCACGGCCCGGCACATATCGATATCGAACCCGGACCACAGCCCTTCAGGACTGACCTGCGCAAAGCCGGGCAAGGGACTGGTTGCCGCACAGATGACATAGCCGCGCGCGCGCACCGTTTCGAGCATCGATATGGTGAACGGTTCGCCGGCTTGCGGTTCAGCCTCCTGCGCCGAGCCAGCGCCTTGGGCGCTCAACAGCAACGCACCCAACAAGGTCACGCTGGCGGAAATCCGCAAAAGCCGCGAAAATAAATGCAATTTCAATGCGGGCGCACCCGCTCCTGTGGAATTGTCGGGCAATATTGGCACGAGGCCAAGACGGGTCAAGGCACGAGCGGCGTTTCCCCCGACAATTCGATTTTTCCGCAAATTTTATTTTCAACGGCAAAGGCCGCGCTCAACGGCGCGGCCCTGATCTCATTCGATCGCCCTGTCTGCGGATATCAATGCAAGATCTGGCTCAGGAAGAGTTTTGTGCGTTCGTGCTGGGGATTGGAGAAGAATGCCTCCGGCTCGTTCTGCTCGATGATCTGCCCCTGATCCATGAAGATTACCCGGTTGGCGACCTGACGCGCGAAACCCATTTCGTGGGTGACGCAGACCATGGTCATGCCATCCTCGGCAAGCTGCACCATGACTTCGAGCACTTCCTTGATCATCTCCGGATCGAGCGCCGAAGTGGGCTCGTCAAACAGCATGATCTTGGGATTCATGCACAGCGAGCGCGCGATCGCCACCCGCTGCTGCTGACCGCCTGAAAGCTGACCGGGGAACTTATTGGCCTGTTCGGGTATCTTGACGCGCTCGAGATATTTCATCGCCTGTGCTTCTGCTTCGGCCTTCGGCGTGCCGCGCACCCAAATGGGCGCCAAAGTAAGGTTCTGCAGCACCGTCAAATGCGGGAAGAGATTGAAGTGCTGGAACACCATGCCGACTTCGCGGCGAACCTCGTCGATCCGCTTGAGATCACCGGTGAGTTCGATCCCGTCAACGATGATGTCGCCCTGCTGGTGTTCTTCCAGACGGTTGATGCACCGGATCAACGTGGACTTGCCGGACCCTGAGGGGCCGGCGATGACGATGCGTTCGCCGCGCATGACCTTGAGGTCGATGTCGCGCAGCACGTGGAAATCGCCGTACCACTTGTTCATATTGCGGATTTCGACGGCCACATCGGTATCCGAGACCGTCATTTTTTTCGGATCGGCCGAGGCGGCCTCCATGCTTGCGGTCATAGCCTATCTCCTGTGACCGGTATGGAGCCGGCCTTCCATGTAGATCGAATAACGGGACATTCCGAAACAGAATATCCAGAACACGAAACCCGCGAACACGTAGCCGGTCACCGCATCGCTGGGGAACTGCCAGGCGATATCCGAGCCAGCGGCCCGAACGGTGTTGAGCAGCTCGAAAATGCCGATGATCGAGACCAGGGTGGTGTCCTTGAACAGGGCAATAAAGGTATTCACGATGCCCGGGATCACGTGCTTGAGGGCCTGGGGCAGGATAATCAACGCCGTAGTCTTGAGCTTGTTGAGGCCCAATGCATAGGCCGCTTCTCGCTGCCCGCCAGGAATTGCCTGCAAGCCGCCACGCACCACTTCAGCCATGTATGCCGATTCAAACAGCACAATGCCGATGATGGCGCGCAGCAGCACGTCGGGATTTGTGCCCTGAGGCATAAATAGCGGGAACATGACAGAAGCCATGAACAGCACCGTGATAAGGGGTACGGCGCGCCAGAGCTCAATGAAGGCGACACAGAACCCTTTGATTACCGGTAGTTTTGACTGCCGGCCAAGCGCGAGCAAAATGCCCAGGGGCATCGATACAATGATGCCGATCAGCGAAATGATCAGCGTCAGCGTCAACCCGCCCCACTGGCGTGTGGGAACGACTTCCAGCCCAAATATGCCGCCATACATCAGGAAGTAGGCGACGAACGGATAGACGCCAAAGAACAGGATGGCGGCAGTGCGCACGAAGGGCATGCGCGGGGCGAGCAAGGGGATCAAAAGGATGATCCCGATGATGAACATCAAGTTTATGCGCCAGATTTCATCCGGCGGATAAAAACCATAGATGAAGAAGTTGAAACGCGCCTGGATGAAGATCCAGCAGGCTCCGACCCCTTCAAAACGACACGCCTCGCCCCGCAACCCTTCAGGATCGGTGAACACCGCATCGGCGACAAGAAAATTCCAGATGGGGAACAGAGTCCAGACGATCACGGCAAGACCGATGATGGTCAGGATCGAATTGCCCGGAGTGGAAAAAAGATTGGTGCGCATCCAGGCACCGACCCCGGTCATCCTCCTTGGAGGCGGCAGAGGATCGACGATTTTGGTGCGGACAAAGCTGAGGTCTGTGGTGCTCATGATCTCAACGCTCCACCAGCGCGACGCGCGAATTGTACCAGTTCATGAACAGCGACGTCGTCAGCGAGAATGTCAGATAGACCGCCATCGTGAGCGCCACGATCTCGACGGCCCGCCCACTCTGATTGATCGCGGTGCCCATGAAGACGTTGACCAGCTCGGGAAAAGCGATGGCCGCCCCAAGTGAAGAGTTCTTGGTCAGGTTGAGATATTGGCTGGTCAGCGGCGGAACGATGATCCGCATGGCTTGGGGGATGACGACCAGCCGCAGCCGGTCACCTTCCTTGAGCCCGAGGGCGGAAGCGGCTTCGACCTGGCCGTAATTGACGGCCTGAATGCCGGCACGGACGATTTCGGCGATGAAGGCCGCCGTATAGATGACCAGGCCCATGATCAGGGCAGTCAACTCTGGTGGCACGACGAAGCCACCAGTGTAATTGAACCCGGTCAATTCGGGATAGCTGAACGCGATCGGCACCTGCGCAGCAAGCAGCGCAATCACCGTCGGGACCAGGACAATGCCGAGCATTGGCAGCACGACAGGAAGACGGTCTCCCTTTTCTTCCATCTTGCGGATTCGACGCGCGCGCCAGATCACAGCCGCAATGATCGAAACGATGAAAATGCCGAGAGCGAGCAGGAACCGGCTGTCACTCTGGAGCAGCGGCAGATAAAGCCCCCGCTGGTTCAGGACCGCGCCCAGGGGCAACTCGTAGCTTTGCCGAACACCAGGCAAGGCGTTGAGCGCCATGAAGTACCAGAAAAACAGCTGCAGCAAGAGCGGCATGTTGCGCATGACTTCGACATAGACTGTCGCAAGTTTGCGGATGAGGAAATTTGACGAGAGCCGCGCGATACCGATGATAAAGCCCAGTATCGTTGCCAGCACAATGCCGATAACGGCCACCAGCAGCGTGTTCAATATGCCGACGATATAGACGTCGAGGTAGGTCGAGCTGCGACTGAACGGCAAGAGGGAGAAGCCGATGTTGAAACCGGCGGTCTGGAACAGAAATCCAAACCCGGTGGCTCTGCCTTGCGCCGCCATATTGGCCGCCGCGTTGGACTGTAGCCACCAGAACAGCAGCACAACCCCGATAAGCAATGCGGCCTGATATGCAATCCCGCGCGCAGTCGGATTGTAAAAAAGCGAAGCGTCAAGGCCCGACCGTGCCGAAGTGCCCGACCGCTTCTGCGAGACGTCTGTCATGTTGATCCCTTAACCCCTGGCCGAACCGACGGCATTGCAGCTGTTAAGCGCTGCTTGACTGCTAGTTCGGAAGTGCCCGGGCGCTGGGCGCCCGGGCTGAAAGGTGGTCGACGTTTAGCGGATCGGCGGAGCGTACATGACGCCGCCATCAGTCCACAGGCTATTCACGCCGCGCGGGATGTTGATCGGTGTTTCGGGGCCAACATGCTTGGCATAGAGTTCGCCATAATTGCCCACGTGCTTGATGATCCGGTAGCCCCAATCGGTCGAGAGGCCGATCGGCGTGCCGAAATCGCCTTCAACGCCCAGCAAGCGACGAACAGCAGGATTTTCCGAACCGAGCATGTCGTCGACGTTTTCCGAAGTCACACCGAGTTCTTCTGCATTGAGCATGGCAAACAGGGTCCACTTGGCGATATTGAACCACTGGGTGTCGCCGGAGCGAACCGAGGGGCCAAGCGGCTCTTTGGAGATGATCTCTGGCAGGATGATATGGGCTTCGGGATCGGGGAAACCAGAACGCTCGGCAGCCAGGGCCGAGGAGTCCGTCGTGAACACGTCACACCGTCCATCGAGATAGGCCTGAACCACTTCGTCCTGGTTGACGAACACAACGGCGTTGGACAGATCCATGCCCTGCGTGGCGAAGTAGTCAGCAGCATTAAGCTCTGTGGTCGTGCCGGATTCGATACAGACCGCGGCACCGGAGAGTTCCGTCGCAGAGGTTACGCCCGCATCCTCACGCACCATGAAACCCTGACCGTCATAGAACATGGTGCCAGTGAAGGTGATGCCAAGATCGGTATCGCGGCTCATCGTCCACGTGGTCGTACGCGACAGCACATCGATGTTGCCGTTGGCAAGGCTTTCGAAGCGGACCTGCGATGTCAGCGGGGTGTAACGAACAGCCTCGGGATCGTCGAAGATCGCCGCAGCCATGCCGCGGCAGAAATCGACTTCCAAGCCAGTCCAGTTGTTATTGTCATCGGGGAATGAGAACCCCGGGACGCCTTCGGTCACGCCGCACTGCAGAAAGCCACGCTCCGTCACCTCGTCGAGCGTCTGCGCGAAGGCAGCGGATGAGGTGGTCGCCATCGCGGCTGCCACAGCGCAAGTGATGAATTGTTTTTTCATAGGATTGCCTTTGTTTCCTAACCCTTTTTGACGGAGCTGGTGCGTTGCCGCCCACCCCTCTTGTCCCACCTGTTGGCGGGAAGCAGCGCCCTATTGCCATCGAGCGCATTGCTGGGCAGCATCGAAGCCCAGTTTTACTGTGTGCGTCAAGGGCAAAAGCGATACGAAAATAGTCACTTCCAAGTGCCCGCCTAAATATGAAGCACCAATACTGACCTTTTATAAGTGATCCAGGCCGGAGTAACATGTCAGATTCAGAAAAAGCCGCTATATTCCAACAAGGTACGGAGACGTTTCTTACGCATGGCGGGCGGGATCCCAATGCCCAGCACGGCTTTGTCAACACGCCCATTTACCGGGGCAGCACGGTTGTTTTCGATACATTGGCGGAGCTTGATGACAGCAAAACTCGTTACCGGTACGGCCGACAGGGCACGCCGCTCACCACCGGGCTGGAGACACTGGTAACCGAGTTGGAGGGGGCCGCCGGGACCGTACTCACGCCATCGGGAGTATCGGCAATTTCCTTGGCGTTTCTTACGTGTTTGTCGGTAGGCGATGAAGTTCTGATCACCGATTCTGTTTACGAACCAACACGAAGATTTGCCGACAGCGTGCTTAAGCGCCTTGGAATCAGCACCCGCTATTTCGATCCGAGAATCGGGGGCGCTATCGCGGACCTGGTGAGCGAGAAGACCCGCGCGGTATTTCTCGAAAGTCCGGGTTCGCTGACGTTTGAAATTCAGGACCTGCCTGCAATAGCCAACGCGCTATCGGGGCGCGGTATCGCTGTACTCGTCGACAATTCCTGGGCGACTCCTCTGTTTTACAATCCGCTGGCTCTGGGGGCCGACATCATCATTCATTCGGCCACCAAGATGTTCGTTGGCCACTCTGATGTGATGATGGGCACGGTTTCGGCCAATGACGGGTATCTGGATCAGCTTGTGCACACGCACAGGACGTTTGGGCTTATCGCCTCACCCGATGATACCTATCTGGCAACACGGGGCATGCGGACCCTTGCCGTGCGGATGAAGGAGCACCAGGCCCGCGCTCTCGAACTGGCCAGCTGGCTCGACCAGATGGACGCTGTCGAAGTGCTGCATCCCGCCCTGCCCTCTCATCCCGATAACCACATCTTTTTGCGAGACTTTTCGGGGAGCGGCTGCCTGTTCTCGATCATCCTGCCGCCGGCGTCGCGACAAGCCGTTGCGGCCATGGTGGACACCATGCGCGTTTTCGGCATGGGCTATTCCTGGGGCGGATTTGAAAGCCTGATCCTGCCGTCGGACCCCAAGCGCATCCGCACTGCCGTGCCGTGGGAGGTGCGTGGCAATCTGCTGCGGATTCATGTGGGTTTCGAGGACCTCAACGACCTCAAAGCCGATCTCAGCGACGGAATTGCGCGTTATTTGAACACAGCGGGGATGTGACGGCGGCGCAGCCAGCGCATGAGCGGCTTGAAGGCTGCGAACATACGGTAGTGCACTCGACCGCCTTGGACCTTCATGCCCCAGCGCCGGGTGACGAAATAATCGCGAACCACGATTGCCGAGGCCAATCCGACAAACGATCCGGCGATCACATCGGAAAGATAGTGATCGCCGACCACGATACGGCTGAGTCCGATCGCAAAGCCAAAGGCGATCAGCCAGCCATGAAATCGACCGTTGGTGAGGGTGCGCAACACCAGGGCAAAGGCGACCGCAGTCGTCGCGTGTCCGGACGGAAAGCTGTGGAAACTCCAGTCCAGCAATTCAAACGGCTGGAAATGAAGCACTCCCAAGTCTTCGAGATACATTGGGCGGGCACGCCCGATGATGCGTTTGATCACCACAGTGACCAGACCGGAAATGGCGATGGTGGCAAATATATAGGCCGAGATCGCCAAAACGCCTCTCGCTGCCCAGGCCCAGCTGTAAGAGAGCTTGAGTCGCAAACCTGCCGCGCACAGAAGTCCGGCCAAAAGCGTGGGGACAAGCAGCCAATCCGATTTGCCCAGGTCGGTTATGAAGCGGAAAAATGCTCGCTCACCCGATGGCCAGTTGCGCACAGCCTCGGTAACGGGGCCATCGAGCAGAACCGCCAGGGCAAGAAGCCCCAGGATCGTCCATAAGGGCCACCAGAACAGGACTTTCGCCTGCCGGTGCCGTTCCATGACAGCCTTGAGCCACTGGGCGGTAAAGGTTTCGGGAGCAAGCAATTTTTCCCCGGTCTCCATCTTCTTGGCCAGTTGAGGCCTGGAATTTTGTTGTCGCGCTTGCTGGAAATGCTCCGGGCGCGGCTAACACGCCTTGCCCTGCGATAAAAGAATGTGTATCGGATCGGCATGGCCACGTCGGGGTATAGCTCAGCCTGGTAGAGCACCGGTTTTGGGAACCGGGGGTCGCAAGTTCGAATCTTGCTGCCCCGACCAATGGCCCGTTAAGGGAAAGCAGGAATGGTTGCACGCATCTTTCGTCCCGCCCGTAACGCAATGCAGTCGGGAAAAGGCAAAAGCCAGGACTGGGTGCTGGTTTTCGAGCCTGAAGTGGCCCGTTCGATCGATCCTCTGATGGGATACACTTCGTCTGGCGATATGAAGCAGCAGATCAAGTTGCGGTTCGACACGCTCGAGGACGCGGAATCCTATGCCCGCCGCGAGGGCATCGCCTATGTGGTGCAGCCGGCGCAAGAGCCGACCATAAAGAAGGTCAGCTATCCCGACAATTTCCGATTCGACCGCAAGGCGCCCTGGACGCACTAAAGCGCCAGCGCCTTGGAAATATATCTTTTAGTGGTGCTTGGCGGCGCGGCCGTAGCCGGCTTCGTTCAGGGGCTGGCTGGATTTGCGTTTGCATTATCGAGTCTGAGCATCTGGGCTTGGGCTGTCGATCCCGCCCTGGCAGCACCCATGGCGGTGTTCGGGTCACTCATTGGTCAGTTGGTCACGCTTCCGATCGTCGGGCGCCATTTCAATCTAAAAGGCATGCTGCCGTTTGTGGCCGGTGGTGTTCTGGGCGTGCCACTTGGAATTTTTCTGCTCAGCGTTCTTGATCCGCAGGGCTTCAAGCTGGCGTTGGGGGTTTTCATGATCGTTTATTGTCCGATCATGCTGTTCGTGCCGGCCGGTTTCAAAATCGGTTATGGCGGGAACTGGGGCAATGGGATCGCCGGCTGGCTGGGAGGAATTTTCGGAGGACTCGGCGGGCTTTCCGGGCCCATTCCGACCCTCTGGTGCACGCTTAGGGGTATGGACAAGGACAGTCAACGTGGAGTAATGCAGGGCTTCAATATCGCCATGCATGTAACTACGATGATTGGGTATTTTCTTGCCGGATCAGTCATTGACCGTGCAACTTGGCAGCATTTTGGGCTGATTTCGGTGGCACTTGTGGTGCCTGCCCTGCTCGGCGCCATGCTGTTCAAGCGCCTAGACACGGGGGCCTTCCGGCGCCTCGTCCTGATCCTTCTGTTTGTTTCGGGGCTGGTGCTGACGAGCTCGGCAGCCCCTGCCCTGTTGAGCTAAACGACCGGCGCCCGGGCAAAGCCCTTGAGGAGGATTGGCCCGGTGGGACGACCTGTGGGTGAGCCGCCCGCTGGCTCGAGCGTGATTTCATAGAGTTGGTCGGGCTGCGGTGCGGGAAGATTGGGGCCACCCAAGACCAGGTCGCGCGCCTCGCGGAATGTGCCGAGTGAGACCGGTCCGGTCTCGGGATCGGGCAAAGTCCAGACTTCGAGGGTCGAGCCGTCGGGCGCAACAAGAGCTTCGAGTGGCATTATGCGGATGCTGTCGTCAGCGAAAGCCTCAATGATGGCGCCGGGCTCCATGTCGTCACCGACAAGGACGGCCACGACAAGGGGTGCCTGGGGGACGGGACCGAGGGACTGGCCGCCGAAGAACCCTACTCCGAGCGAAAGGAGAATAGCAGCCGCCATCCCGGCCCAGCGTGGGAGGCCGACGGCCGTAGATGGGCGATTGGTGTTGGCTGCAGGTGGCGCCTCGGGCCGCATGGCGAGCGATGATTCAATTCTTGACCAGAGGTCGGCGGGAACAGATTCGGGCGTCGCCGTCGCGTCGAGGGTGTCAAAATTCTGCTGCAGCGCGGCAACCTTGCGTGCGAGCTCGGGTTCGCTGGCGATTCGGGATTCGAATCGCGCCCGTTGCTCGCCTTCGAGCAGGCCCAGTACATACTCGGCAATCATATCATTGGTGTCCGATGGTGCCGTCATCCAAGGCACTCCTGCAAGGCGGTCATGCCGCGTCTGATCCAGGCCTTGACCGTACCCAGCGGCGCGTCGAGCTTGGCGGCGACTTCACCCTGGGTGAGGCCAGTGACGTAGCACAGGAGAATTGCCGTGCGCTTTCGGGCGTCGAGCTGCTTAAGGCACCCTTTGAGCGCGTGCCGCTCGGGCAGTAGCTCGTAGGCGTTGCTGGCATCGTCGGTTCTGTCGCCCATGGCTTCGAGGGTCTCGCTATCGACGTGATCGACGCGCCCGGCATCGCGCAAAAGGTTGAGTGCCCGGTTTCGCACGATGCGGGTTATCCAACCGCGCGCCTCGCCATATTTGGGATCGTACTGGCCCGAGCGCTGCCAGATGGCCACGAACGCATCCTGCACGACCTCCTCGGCGAGATCGGAGCGGCGCACGATGCGGCGGGCAACTGCAAGCAGCCGCCCGGCTTCCATGCGAAACAGGGCTTCAAGGGCCGATCTGTCGCCTTTGGCAATCTCGATAACCAATGAATTCACCTGTGCCGTCGCGCCCTGCTCGTTCATCGCTCCCCACACCTCGGCATCACCTTTCTGGCCACTCTACACACCAGAAACCGCTTCAGATGCAAAAAAACAAAAAAGTCATCGCGCCGATGCATCCGGATGGGCGTGTGGCGGGTAGAGCCAATGTGACCAACACACGCTCCGCGGAATTCGGGGAGCCAACTCATTGAACGACCAGGAGAAACGCAATGTCTCACCGTACTCTTACCCGCGCCGCTCTCATCGGCACCAGCTTTTTTGCCCTGACTGGCGCCGCGCTCGCCCAGCCCGCCGTCGGGCTCGCCGGCGACAAGACCCTCGTCATGTTCGATACCGAAACGCTCATGGTCGAAGGCATGATGGAAGTCTCCGGCGTCGACAGTCTGTTCGGCATCGACCAGCGCCCCGCCGACAACATGCTTTATGGCGTGGATTCGGACTACAATATCGTGACGATCGACCCCGCGACCGGCGAAGCCACCGTGGTTTCGACCATAACCGAAACCATCGGCGGCGATTACGCCATGGTCGACTTCAACCCGGTCGCCGATCGTCTGCGTTTCATGGGTTCGGACGGCACGAATTTGCGCATCAATGTTGACACGGGGGAAACCATTGTCGATGGCAGTCTGCATTTTGCCGAAGGCGACGCAAACGCCGATGCCGATTTCACGGTGGTTGCGACCGCTTACATCAACTCGATCGGTTCGCCCGATGCGACGGCAATGTATGACATCGAATGGTCGATGATGTCGCTGCTGCAACAGACCGCTCCCAATGACGGCACGCTCGAAACGCGCGGCATGCTGGGCATCGATGATGCCGATGCGATCGCCTTCGATATCTTTGCCGAAGAGATCGACATGAACACGGCGTATCTGGTGGCCAACATGACCCTTTATACCGTCGATCTGCAATCAGGTGCTGCCACCGAAGTGGGCATGATCGACGGTCTGGATGTTGCGCTGCGCGACGTCGCCGTGTGGCACGAAGGCATGTAAGCGGGCGAAGACGCTTGAGTATGTGGGGCGGCGCGGTGCACCGCCCTTTTTGCTAGATCAGCCCATGGTCGTCCAGCGGCTGTCGTCCTTTGAGGATTTTACTGCCGCCATGATGAATTCCATGCCCTCGACGCCGTCGTCCAGTGTCGGGAGCAGGCCCTCAAATTCCGCCCCGTCGCCCCGAATGATGGCGGCGAACTGGCTGTAGAGCGTCGCGAACGCTTCGAGATAGCCTTCGGGGTGGCCCGCCGGGATGCGCACGCCCATCGCGCTGGCGGCCGATCCGTCAATCGCCCCGCCCCGGGTCAGGAGCTGTTTGGGCTTTCCGAATTCGGTGAACCACATGTAATTCGGGTTGTCCTGGCGCCACTCGATGCCTGCCTTTTCACCATAGACGCGAAGCTGTAGACCGTTTTCGCAGCCTACGGCAACCTGGGAGGCCCAGAGCATGCCTTTGGCGCCGCCTTCGAAGCGGAGCATGATGTGGACGTTGTCATCGAGCTGGCGGCCGGGCACAAAGGCGTCGAGATCGGCGGACACTGCTGCGGTTTTCAGGCCGGTGACGTAACGGGCGAGATTATAGGCATGGGTGCCGATATCGCCGATAGCGCCGCCGGCGCCGGACTTGGACGGATCGGTCCGCCACGCGGCCTGCTTGTTATCCTCTTCGGGCGCTACAGCCAGCCAATCCTGCGGGTATTCAACCTGGACCACTCGCAACTTGCCCAGGGCGCCGGATTCGACGAGGGCACGGGCCTGACGGATCAGCGGGTAGCCGGTGTAATTGTGGGTCAGAAGGAACTTGGCGCCATTCTTCGGCTGGATTTTTTGGAGGGCATAGGCGTCTTCGATTGAAGACGTCAGCGGCTTATCGCAGATGACGTGGATGCCGGCTTCAAGAAACGCCTTGGCCGGGGCGAAGTGCATGTGGTTGGGGGTAACGATGGCGACCGCCTCGATGCCATCCTTGCGGGCGGCTTCGGCGCGGGCCATTTCGGCAAAATCGGTATAGATACGATCTTCCGCCAGACCGAGATTTTTGCCGCTTTCCTTGGCGATTTCAGCGCGCGACGATAGGGCACCGGCCACCAGTTGATAGTCACCATCGAGTCGCGAAGCGATACGATGAACATAGCCGATGAAGGCCCCGGTGCCGCCGCCGACCATGCCGAGGCGGATGGGACGTTTTCCGTTTTCTGCCATTGAATTTCTCCTTAATCGAGACCGAGCATCTTTCGATTGGCTGCACGATCCGTACCAGCACCGGCGAAATCATCGAAGGCCTTTTCGGTGACGCGGATAATGTGGCTGGCGATGAATTCGGCGCCTTCGCGCGCGCCATCCTCGGGGTGCTTGAGGGCGCATTCCCATTCGAGAACGGCCCAGCCGGCAAAATCATAGGCGGCGAGTTTTGAGAAGATGGCGGCGAAATCGACCTGCCCATCACCCAGCGAGCGGAAGCGCCCCGCCCGGTCAACCCAGCTCTGGAAACCGCCATAAACGCCTTGGCGGCCAGTGGGATTGAACTCGGCGTCCTTGACGTGGAACATCTTGATGCGCTCGTGATAGATGTCGATGTAGTCGAGATAATCGAGCTGCTGGAGCACGAAGTGGCTCGGATCGTACAAGAGGTTCGCACGGGTGTGGTTTTTCACGCGCTCCAGGAACATCTCGTAGGAGACGCCATCATGGAGGTCTTCTCCCGGATGGATCTCATAGCACAGATCGACGCCAGCCTCGTCGAATTTGTCGAGTATCGGCGTCCAGCGGCGGGCCAGTTCGTCAAAAGCCTCTTCCACAAGTCCGGCGGGGCGCTGGGGCCAAGGGTAGATGTAGGGCCAGGCGAGCGCGCCCGAGAAGGTGGCGTGCTCGGTGATGCCCATATTCTGGGACGCCTTGGCGGCCCAGAGCATTTGCTGCACCGCCCATTGCTGGCGGGCTTTCGGATTGCCCCTGACCTCGGGGGCGGCAAAGCCATCGAATGCGGTATCGTAGGCGGGATGGACGGCGACCAACTGGCCCTGAAGATGGGTGGAGAGTTCGGTGATCTCGACACCATGCTTGGCGGCGGTGGCTTTAAGCTCGTCGCAGTAATCTTTAGATTCCGCTGCCTTTTTCAGGTCGATGAAGCCTGAGACCCAAGTGGGGATCTGCACACCCTTGTAGCCAAGGCCCGCGGCCCATTTGCAGATGTTGTCGAGCGTATCGAACGGCGCCGCGTCGCCGGCAAACTGGGCGAGAAATATCGCCGGGCCCTTTAAAGTGCGCATGAAATGTCCTCCTCGATTGCAGCGGGTTGTCCGCTCTTTGACGTACGTGCGTCAGGTGAAAACGTTTACACGATAGATGCCCTGCTCTGACAGTCAAGCGAGGCAAGGCACAGCGCTCAATAAAAATCGCGGCGCACGGTCCCCCAACCATGCGCCGCGACCGGGAGGAGCCCGATAATCTGTGGCGCCTCAAGGCGTAGGCGTTCCGCCCTGCCCGTCAGACCAGTAGCGCCTGCGCCTCGACGGGGCCGAGGGCGTCGGGGCGCTCGCAGGTGGTGGCCAGCGTTACAGCCTGCCCGATCTCGCCCGATCTGAGGATCGAAGTCATGACATCGACGCCATGCAGCGTGGTTTCGAGCGAGCAGCGCGGTTTGCGGCCCGCGTCGATAGCCAGCATCATGTCGGCCAGACCTGCTGTACGGTAGTTGGCGAAGGGCGGACCGTTCGGGCGTTCCCAATTGGCCACGCCCAGAGGATGTTTCCAGGGTTTGACCACTTCACGCACGCCCTCGCGGCGGGCAAGCGTGAGGTCACCGCCAAAGAAATTGGGGTCGGGCACATAGAGCGAGCCGTCGGTGCCGTAGATTTCCATGTTGGAGTGCTGGTGCGCTTCGACGTCCCAGGACGCCCCAAGCGTTACAAGCGCGCCATTGTGGAATTCGAGCACCGCGTGAATGGTCGTCGGCGTTTCGACGGTGACATACTGTCCCCTGCGTGGCTCGCTGGTGATCTCCCGACGCTCGCGGGGCGTGGACGAAAAGGCCGTCACCCGTCTGACCGGACCAATAAGGTTGATGAGATTGGCGACGTAGTAAGGACCGATGTCGAGGATCGGCCCGGCACCCGGCTTGAAGAAGAAGTCCGGATTGGGGTGCCAGTGCTCAAGGCCGAAGCTCATGACGTGGCATGTACCCGACGTCACACGGCCGATGGCGCCCTCGTCGATCAGCGCGCGGGCCTGCTGATGGGCCCCGCCGAGAAAAGTATCAGGAGCGCAGCCAATCTGCTTTCCAGCCTCGTTTGCCGCCTTCCGCAAGTCCTCACCCTCCTCAAGCGTGAGGACGAGAGGCTTTTCGGAATAGGCATGTTTGCCGGCCGATACGATCTCTTTGGATATGCGGTAGTGCACATCGGGAATCGTCAGGTTGACGATCACGTCGAGTTCGGAATTGGCCAGAAGCTGGTCAGGGGTCTGGGCCGCGACGTTGAATTCATCGGCCCGCGCCTTTGCGGCCTCGGGAACGATGTCCGCAACCGCCCTCACCTCAATGCCCTTGAACAGCGGCGCGAGCTTGAGATAGGCCGCTGATATATTGCCGGCACCCAGAATGCCGACGCCGTATGTTTTGCTCATTTGATGGTCCTAGAGAGCTTTTGCCGTTGCGATGGATCGCGCGGCAAAGCGTTCGAGATCATTGGGATTGTCGTGTTCCATGACGAAATATTTCGCCTTAGTCTTGGCTTTCAAATCAGCGAACAAATCCTTCCACGGCACGACGCCGTGGCCGAGATCGGCCCAGCCGTCCTCGTCGGCGGCCTCACCCTCGGGAGCAATGTCCTTTAAGTGAACGGCGACGATGCGATCGGCGTATTTGTCGATCCAGCGCTTGGGATCATCCTCTCCGCGCACCACCCAGGCGACGTCCATTTCCCAATCGAGTTCCGGCGCTTCGCTGAGCAGGACCTCCATAGGCGTACGACCACTGTCGAGCGGCCAAAATTCGAAATGGTGATTGTGCCAGCCGAAACCGAAGCCCTGGTCGCGGTAGTATTTGGCCAGTTCGCCGAGTTCGCGAGCCAGTTCGGTCCATTTGGCGTCGGACTGCTTCCAGTATTCCTGGCCGATGAACGGGCAAAAGATCGTCTGCAAGCCAAGCGTGCGGGCCAACTCGGTGGCTTTCGGTTTATCGCGGAGCTGGTCGAGCCCGATATGGCCGGTGGGCATGGTCAAACCGCTGGCATCAAGATCGCGGCGTAAACCGACCGGATCGGTATAGAGCGCTCCGAACCCTTCGACGCTGGCGTAGCCGAGGCGAGAAAGAAGTGCGAAAACGTCGCTGAACGGGGGAAAATTGCGGGCGCTGTAGAGCTGAAACGAAAAGTCGGTCACTTGATACTCCCTAAATACGATCGCCGCTGTCGGCGTTGAAGATGGAAGCCCGCGCCGGATCGAAGCCGAGCTTTATCTTTTGTCCAACTTCGAGATTGAGTTCGCTGTCGGCCCGGAAGGTAAATTCGTGTTTTCCAAGCTTGGTCCAAGCGATGGTGTCCGACCCCATGGGTTCGACGATCTCGATTTCGGATTCGAAGTTAACGGGTTGGCTGGCGGCGGCTTCGCCCACGATCACGTGTTCGGGGCGGACGCCCAATATGGCTTTGGTGCTGAGGTTCTCATTGCCCGACTCAAAGCCGTACCCTGCCATATCGAGCGGAATTCCATCCGCATTGAACGTCCTGGCACGCAGATCGCCGTTGATGAAGTTCATCGACGGCGAGCCGATGAAGCCCGCCACGAACAGGTTGACCGGATGGTTGTAAATGGCGTGCGGCGTATCAAGCTGCTGGATGATCCCGTCGCGCATGATGGCAATACGATCGGCCAATGTCATTGCCTCGATCTGGTCGTGCGTCACGTAAATCATGGTGTTTTCAAGCCGCTGATGCAGGCGTTTGATTTCCACCCGCAGGTCGGAGCGCAACTTGGCATCAAGGTTGGACAGCGGCTCGTCGAAGAGAAAGACGTCGACATCGCGCACGAGTGCGCGACCGATGGCCACGCGCTGGCGCTGGCCGCCCGACAGATTGGCAGGTTTACGATCGAGCAGTGGCTCAATCTGCAGCATTTCGGCGGCGCGCGCCACGCGGCGTTCGATGTCGTCTTTTTTGTGCCCTGCAACACGCAGCCCGAAGGTGAGGTTCTTTTTCACCGTCATCTGGGGATAGAGCGCGTAGGACTGGAACACCATACCGATGCCTCGATCCTTGGGCTCTTCCCAGGTCACGTTCTTGCCAGAGATAAAGATCTGGCCACCGCTTACATCGAGCAGGCCGGCGATGCAGTTGAGCAGGGTTGACTTCCCACACCCAGACGGCCCGAGCAGCACAAGAAACTCTCCCTGCTGGACGTCGAGGTCCATACGTTCGAGGACTTTGACGGCGCCGAAGTTGAGGGACAGATCCCTGATTGATACGCTTTCTTGCATTAAACTCATCCTTTCACCGCGCCAGCGGCTACGCCTCGCACGAACAATCTGCCTGAGACGAAATAGACGATCAGAGGAACCAGCCCGGTCAGCATGGTGGCGGCCATGTTTACGTTATACTCAGGGCTGCCCTGCGCTGAATTGACGATATTGTTGAGCTGCACCGTCATCGGATAATTCTGCGTTCCCGCAAAGACGACGCCGAACAGGAAGTCGTTCCAGATGCCGGTCACCTGCAGGATCAGGGCCACAACGATGATGGGAAGGCTCATGGGCAGCATGATCTCGAAAAATATCCGCCAGAACCCTGCGCCATCCACACGGGCTGCCTTGAACAACTCCACGGGAAGGGAGGCGAAATAGTTGCGAAACAGCAGGGTCAGGATGGGCATGCCGAAGATGGTATGAACCATGATGACGGCCGGGATGGTGCCGAAGATGCCGAGGTCACGGGTTATCATCACCAGCGGATAGAGCATCACCTGATAGGGGATGAACGAACCGAAGATCAGGATCGCAAAGAAGATTTCCGAGCCCTTGAACTTCCAGTTGACCAGCGCGTAGCCGTTGACCGCGGCAATCGAGGTCGAAACGATAACGCTCGGGACGAGGATTTTCACCGAGTTCCAGAACCCGGGGCTCAGGCCCTGGCAGGTCAGACCCGTACAGGCGGTGGACCAGGCCTTCACCCAGCCTTCTGCGGAAAACTCGCGCGGCGGCGCGAAAATGTTGCCAAAGCGGATTTCCGGCATCGTCTTGAACGAGGTCATGACCATGACGTAGAGCGGAAAGAGGTAGTAAAGGCACGCAACGAAAAGGATCGAATACATGATGATCCGGCGCGGCGTGAAAAAAGGCTTTGGACGCGGACCGTGCGGTTCGGACAATGCGAGGTCCTTTTTGACCGCATCGGTTGCGACCGTGCCGGAAATTGCTGCCGGATTGCTCATGACTTTTTGCCCCCGCCGAATTCGAGATACGCCCACGGGATAATGATGATCATGACCGTCAGAAGCATCATCGTGGATGCAGCGAGCCCCTGCCCGATATTTCCGGCTGTGAACATGTAGTCGTAAACGTATTTTGCAGGGACCTCGGACGCGATGCCGGGGCCGCCCCTGGTCAACGCAACCACAAGGTCGTAAAGCCGCACAATTCCCGAACCGACAATCACAACAGCGGTAACGAGAACCCCCCGCATCATCGGCAGAACGATGAAGAGATATGTTCTCCACGTCGGTATGCCATCGATCCGTGAGGCCTTCCATATCTCCTCGTCAATGCCACGCAGACCCGCCAGCATGAGCACCATAACGAATCCGGTTCCCTGCCACAGTCCGGCGATCAGGAGCGCATAGATCACCATGTCGGACTGGGCGATCCAGTCGAACCGGAAACTCTCCCAGCCCAGGTTGCGCATGGTCCCCTGCAGGCCGAGCGTAGGGTTCATGATCCACTGCCAGACCAGACCCGTTACGATAAACGAGAGAGCAAAGGGGTAGAGCATGATCGTGCGGAAAGCGCTCTCAAACCGGATTTTCTGATCCATGAGAACGGCGAGCACGAAGCCGATCACCATAGTGAAGACCAGCGAAAAGCAGCCGAAAATGAAGAGGTTTCGGATGGAGATGTTCCACCGGGACGAAGCGAAGAGACGCTGGTACTGCTCAAGCCCAACGAAAGTGTTGTTGGGCAACAAGCGAGATCCGGTGAAGGAGTACCATATCGTCCAACCGGTGCAGCCGACAAAAACCACCAGAACAGTAACGACCATCGGCGTTGCCGCGAATTTTGCAGCGAGATTTCTTGTAAAGAGCTGCTTGAAATAGCGTGCAAAAGCCGACCCAGACTGTGAGCTGGCGTCGTGCGAAACGTGAGCCAATTTAGTCCCTCCAATATGGGGGAACAGCGGCCAGCCTGCTTTATGGGCCGGCCGCGTTCAAGTCATCCGGGCAAACGCTTAGTCAGCGTTCTCGATGAGGGTAGCGTACCGCTCGATGTAGTCATCGACTGTGATCGAGTCGTTATCGATGAACTCTCTGGTCAGATCATCGAGCTGCTGCTGAGTGTCGCTGGTCAGCGTGGACTCACCGGCGGGGAGCAAGCCGTTGCCGAGCAGGCCAAGGGCCTTCTGCATGCACGGGTTTGCTTGCTCGAGATCAATGTCGGTACGGATCGGCATCGATCCCTTCTTGAGGTTAAAGGCAAGCTGACCTTCCGGCGAAATCAGAATGCGTGCCAGCTGGGTTTGTGCCTCGAGAACCTCCGGATCAGTGCCTTCCGGCAACACGGGGAAGAAGAAGGAGTCACCACCACCCGAAAGCTGGTCATTCAAACCAAGGGCAGGAACGCATTCGTAGTCTTCTCCGGGAACACCACCGGCAACCTGAAGATCGCCCTGGAGCCAGTCGCCATGGATGTTGCCAGCAGCTTCACCGGCAAGAATCTGATTGCCTACGTCACCAAAGCTCGGGACCATCATTTCGGGCGAAATCACGCTGCGCAGATCATCGAGGGCTTCGGCCACTTCACGGAATTCAGGGCTCCGCACCGCGTCGCCGCTCTTGTCGCGGTTAACGGCGAGAACCAGATCGGTGCCGCCGATGCCTGCCAGAAGCACGCCCGGAACGCCGTTGATCGGCCAACCTGAAGCAAGGCCGAAAGGCAGGATGCCGGCCTCCTGGAGCGCGGGCCAGCTTTCTACATATTCGTGCCAATTGGTTGGAACAGGCTGCCCGATTTCCTCATAGGCCGCCGTCGACAGCCACAGCCAATCCCACGAGTGGATATTGATGGGGAAGCAGTAGATGCGCCCCTCATAAGTGCAGGGCTCAAGCAGGGATTCATCGACGTAGAAATCGCGAATATTCATTTCTTCGGCGATGTCGGTCAGGTCGCGCATAAGGCCCGCCTGAATGAGTTCCTCGGCATCACGGCCGGTGTTCATCTGGGTTGCCCCCATCGGATCACCGCCGATGATGCGGCTGATGATGACGGGGTTTGCGCCTGTGCCCGAACCGCCAAGCGCGCTGTCGACCCATGTATGGCCGGTTTCTTCTTCAAAGATGCGTGCGAATTCGGCAATCGATGCCGCCTCGCCGGCCGAGGTCCACCAGTGCGTGACTTCAAGCTCAGCCGCGGACACCGCAGTCGTCGACATCAAGGCGACCGCAATGGATGCAGCCACTGTGAATTTCTTCATCGGATAATCCTCCCAGGGTTTCCTCAAGACGGCATGTTGGCCGCCCCTCCTCCATCAACCGTACCGCGGCTCCTCAACACGCGGGTCTCCTCGACACGGAGATGTAATCGATTACAAGTGTGCAAGTCGCACTCGCTGCAATCGATTACAAGCATCACATGCCAAAATGTAATCGATGTCAAGAGGAGGTAATACCAAAGTCGAATATGTGGATAAGCGCCTCTGCCAAATGCGGTCGACGCGATTTCCACCGCCCAGCGCAAAAAAGGCAGCCGCCGTAGCGACTGCCCTTTCATCATTTGCCGTGATTGTCGTACTTACGCGGCCTGGCGAGCCCGCTTGTTGCGCTGCTTGTTGCGGTTGCGCTGGGCAGCAGCCTTTGCGGGGTCGAAGGGCTTGCCAGCCCCCTGCCCCTTTGATTGTGGCTTGCCGTTTCGGCCCTGCGTGCGCTTCTTGGCGGGAGCGGTCGACGTTTTGCGCAGCGGGCGCTCGCCACCTGCGGTGGAGATCGAAAGCCCGGTAAGTCGCTCGATATCGAGCAACAGGCCGTACTCTTCGCCTGACACCAGAGCTACCGCCTCGCCCTCGGCGCCGGCACGCGCTGTGCGCCCGATGCGATGGACGTAGTTTTCGGCAACCTGAGGCAACTCGTAATTATAGACGTGGCTGACGCCGGGAATGTCGATACCCCGCGCTGCGACATCGGTTGCTACCAGAACGCGGATTTCCCCACTGCGGAACGATTTGAGGGTGCGGTCACGCTGGCCCTGGCTCTTGTTGCCGTGGATCGAGCCCGAGGCAAAGCCGGCCGCAGCAAGAGATTTCGAGAGCTTTTCAGCGCCGTGCTTGGTGCGGGCAAAAACCAGCGAGAGCGAGTCCTTGTCGGCCGAAAGCAATTGCTTGAGCAGCGAAAGTTTGCCGCCCGGCTCAACGAAATGAGCACTCTGGGTCACCTTGTCGGCGGTCTTGCCCGGTGTCGTCACCTGAACGCGGACGGGATCCTTGAGGTAAACCGCTGCGATCTCATTCATCTGCTTGGGCATAGTGGCCGAAAACAGAAGGGTCTGACGGGGCTGGCCGACAAGGCGTGAGATATCGCGCAGAGCGTGGATAAAGCCAAGATCGAGCATCTGATCGGCCTCGTCGAGCACGAGATGTCTGGCGGAATCGAGCCGGATAGCCTGGCGCTTGACGAGATCGAGGAGACGGCCCGGTGTTGCGACGACAATGTCGCTACCGTGCGCCAGCGCCTTGATCTGGGTCCCGATGGACATGCCGCCCACAACGGAATTGACCTTGATGGGCGAGCCCTTGGTGAAAGCGCGCAAATTGACGGCGATCTGGTTCACCAGTTCGCGGGTCGGCGCAAGAATCAGGGCCTTGCACGTCTTGGGGTCAGGCTTTCCAGCTTTGGCCAGGAGCTGCTGAATGATGGGAAGACCAAATGCGGCGGTCTTGCCGGTGCCGGTCTGGGCAAGGCCCATGATATCGCGGCCCTCCAGAACAAGCGGAATTGCCCGTTCCTGAATGGGCGTGGGGTCGGAAAAGCCGAGCCCTGCGATGGCTTTAAGAAGGTGATCGTCAAGGCCGAGAGCCTGAAACTGAGTCAAATTATATCCTTTTCCGGCAGCGCCGAAACGCGCGCCGGACATTATGCGGCTTTACCGCGCCAACTCATGAAGCTGCGCGTTTGCCGTTGCGGTTGCAGATCCATCCAAACTCACGCGCCACATTGCGCACCGAGCGTCGGACCTGTCAGAACCCCGCGTGATCTGGGAACTTGGGAAATCATGCCGGTTCAAGGGGTCACCCTAAGCGGGGACGCGATGGCTGCTCACGCGGCAGCACCTAGCATAGCGTTCATATCGGTTGTTGTGGATACAAAGTCAAGCGCCGACAATGTCACATGCTGACAAGCCGTGCTATTTGAGCTAGACGGCACTTTGGGCGGCCCCGTAGCTCAGCTGGATAGAGCAGTAGCCTTCTAAGCTATTGGTCACAGGTTCGAATCCTGTCGGGGTCGCCAATTGCGGTCTTGTACAGCCCGGCCGGCGAACGCACCGCGCTTGGCGGCGCTCCGACTACTCGCTTGAACGCCCGGCTGAAGGCTGCCTGCGAGTTGCAGCCGAGCTTTTGACCTACGCGATCGATGGACTGCTGATCGCGGGCGATCCATTGGGTCGCCAACTGCATCCGCAATTCGGTGAGATGGCGCACCGGCGTCGCGCCGGTCACAGCCATGAACCGTTCGGCGAACACCGACCGCGAATTGCCCATCTCAGCTGCAAGTACTGCGAGCGCGGCTGTTGTCGGCGCCATCTTCGACACCAGTAGCGCAACAAGCGTTTTCATAGCCAGCAGCATCATGCTGCTCGCGGCAACTCTGCTCATCGTGCTCGCCATCCGCCGTCCGCGACGTGTCGCGGGCTCAGTATAATGGGTTGCTTCGCATGATGTCCGGAACACCGGACATCCGTCCGGCAATCCGGACGGCACGACCAAAGCGCAACGGAAACGAGAACCCGCAAATCTCCGATAGTTTTGAACGGTTGGACCGCCTCCCGGGAGTTGGCACGCTATTTGCGGGAAAGCTGCAAGCCGGCGCGCGTTCGGCCCCAGGAGGATGGCCGCCGCGATTGTCGAGAGACCAGCAAAGCAGGGGCAAGGGATGCGCGGTTGCTCAACGGGAGGAAACTATGAAACTCAGTAAAATACTCGTCATAGCCGCTTTGGCCGCGATGGCAGCTGCCGCGGGTACCGCAGGCGCTCAGGACGCCGATCCAATCACCATCGCCCATGTCTATGGCAAGACAGGCCCGCTTGAAGCCTATGCCACGCAGTCCCACAACGGCCTGATGCTGGGGCTCGAATATTACACCGACGGCACGATGGAGATTGCCGGGCGGCCGATTGAGGTCATCGAAAAGGACACCCAGCTCCAGCCCGATATTGGCCGGGCGCTGCTCGCGGAGGCTTATGGCGACGATGAAGTCGATCTTGCCGTCGGCGGGGTGAGCTCAGGTGTCGCGCTGGCCATGCTGCCGGTCGCCGAGGAATACGGCAAGATCTTTATGGTGGAGCCGGCGGTGGCCGACTCCATCACTGGCGAGAACTGGAATCGCTATATCTTCCGCACGGGCCGCAACTCGTCCCAGGATGCTGTCGCCAACGCTGTGGCTCTCGGTCAGGACGACGTCAAGATCGCCACGCTGGCGCAAGACTATGCTTTTGGCCGCGACGGGGTCGCCGCGTTCCGCGAGGCGCTCGAGGGCACTGGCGCCGAGCTTGTCTTCGAGGAATACGCCCCCCAGGATACCACCGATTTTACCGCACATGCTCAGCGCATCTTCGATGCGCTCGAAGGCGAAGAGGGCCGCAAGGTCATCTTCGTGATCTGGGCCGGCGGCGGCAATCCGCTGGGCAAGATCCAGGACATGGATCCGAACCGACTCGGCATCGAACTGGCAACCGGTGGCAATATCCTGCCGGCACTTGTCGCCTACAGGGATTTCCCCGGCATGGAAGGGGCGACCTACTATTATTATGAGAACCCAGAAAACCCCATCAACGACTGGCTCGTCGAGCAACACCAGGTGCGTTTTGACGGTCCGCCCGACTTCTTCACCGCTGGTGGTTTTGCCGCGGCCGGGGCGATCGTCGCGGCGCTCGAGGCGACGGGCGGTGACACCGATACCGAGACGCTGATCTCGACCATGGAGGGCATGAGCTGGGACACGCCCAAGGGCGAAATGACCTTCCGACCCGAGGATCACCAGGCGATGCAGGACATGTTCCACTTCAGGATTGAAGTGCAGGACGGCGTCGAATGGGGCGTACCGGCATTGGTCGAGGTGATCGAAGCGGAAGAGATGGATATTCCCGTCCGGAACTGACATCCAATCTCTTAAGGAGGTGGCGGGCGCCGGGGAGCGCGCCCGTCCCTGCCTGTTCGATCAGCGGAGACCGATGATGGACCACACCACGGCGCCGGCGCTGCAGACCCGCAACCTGACGGTCCGCTTTGGCGGCCATGTCGCCGTGGATTCGGTGAGCTACGATTTTCGTCCCGGATGTCTTGTTGCGATCGTGGGGCCGAACGGGGCCGGCAAAACGACCTATTTCAACCTGATTTCCGGCCAGTTGCGCGCCAGCAGCGGCACCGTCATTCACCAAGGCGACGATATCACCCGACTCTCGGTGCCTGAGCGCACACGGCGTGGGATCGGGCGGGCGTTTCAGTTGACCAATCTGTTTCCGCGACTTTCGGTTCTCGAAAACGTCCGGCTTGCCATTCAGGCCCGACACCCGGGAGCCATGGACATTTTTCGGCTCGCCGATGCGGACAAATTCGCAATCGACACCGCCATGAGCTATATCGAGCGCTGCGGGCTCGCCGGACGACGCAATGAACCCGCCGCCAATCTTTCGCATGGCGACCAGCGCAAGCTGGAGGTCGCGCTGCTGCTGGCGCTCGAAAGCTCCATTGTCATGTTCGATGAGCCAACCGCCGGCATGAGCGCGGATGAAGCCCCGATCATTCTCGAGCTTATCCAGTCCATCAAATCCGATGCGAGCAAAGCCATTATCCTGGTGGAGCACAAGATGGACGTTATCCGATCGCTGGCCGACGAAATCATGGTGCTCCACAACGGCCAGCTCGTGGCCGCCGGCGTTCCGGCGGAGGTGATGAGGTCTGACGTCGTTCGTGATGCCTATCTCGGAACCATGGGACATTAGGAGGCGACGATGGCAGGAACCGACGCGCTTTTATCGCTCTCTGACGTTCATACCTATATCGGGCGCTATCACATTCTGCACGGCGTCAATCTTGAAATCCCGCGCGGCGAACTGACGATGCTGCTCGGACGCAACGGAGCGGGCAAGACCACCACGATGCGCACGATAATGAAGCTCTGGCCGGTGCGCGAGGGGCGCATCGTTTTTGCCGGCGAGGACGTGACCAGACTCTCGACGCCAGAGATCGCGCGGCGCGGCATTGCGTATGTTCCCGAGAATATGGGCATCTTCGGCACTCTGAGCGTAGAGGAGAACATGGTGCTGGCGGCGCGGGCGGGCGAACCCGATGCCAAACGGCTCGAGTGGATTTATGAGTTGTTTCCGGCATTGCGTAAATTCTGGCGGTGGCCAGCCGGTCAGCTTTCTGGCGGGCAAAAACAGATGCTTGCCATCGCGCGCGCCATCATCGAGCCGGCGGACCTGCTGCTCATTGATGAACCCACAAAGGGATTGGCGCCCACGATCATCGATGCTCTGGCCAATGCGATCGATGCGCTCAAGGAGACGGGCGTCACGATTTTGATGGTCGAACAGAATTTCGCGCTCGCCGAGCGGGTGGGTGACCGGGTTGCTGTCATGGACGACGGCAAGATCATTCACACCGGGACCATGGCAGCGCTGAGCGCCGACACTGCGCTTCAAGGCCGGCTGCTAGGGTTCGATGTTGGGGGAGACGCGGCATGAGCGCGAATGATGAACCGATCGCCCTCTCGGGCAACCAGCGCGGCCCTGTGGGATATGTGCGGGCTCGCCTCGCCTATTTCACCGTGCCGTTGCTGATCTTATTGGCATTGCTGCCGATCAGCAGCATACCAACCTGGGGCACTCTGACGCTGGCGGGGCTTGCCATGGGGCTAATGATCTTCATCATGGCGTCCGGGCTCACCCTTGTTTTTGGGTTGATGGACGTTCTCAATTTCGGACACGGCGCGATGATTTCGTTTGGCGCCTTTGTCGGGGTGTCCGTGCTTTTGGCACTCGGACCGCTCTACGGCGCGGCAGCAATCGAACTCAATCTTCTCGCCCTGCTGCTTAGCGCCTTGGCGGCAATGGTTGCCGCAGGCGTGCTGGGCCTCGCCTTCGAGCGGCTGATCGTGCGCCCTGTCTATGGCCACCACCTCAAGCAGATATTGATCACCACCGGTGGGCTTATCGTTATCGAACAGCTCATCATCGTCATCTGGGGGCCCAATGAAATTCCCATCCCGCGCCCCGAAAGCCTCAAGGGCGCCTTCATCGTTGGAGGCGTAATACTCGAAAAATACCGGCTACTTGCCGTCGGCCTGGGCCTCGCACTGTTTGTGGCGCTGCGGATCATCCTGACGCGCACCAAGATCGGGCTGCTTGTACGGGCAGGCGTCGAGAACCGCGAAATGGTGGAAGCGCTGGGCTACCGCATTTCTGTCCTTTTCATCGGTGTCTTCGTTGCCGCTTCGGCGCTTGGCGGGATGGGCGGCATCATGTGGGGGCTCTATGACGAGGTGATCACCGCACACATGGGCATGAGCGTGATGATTCTGGTGTTCATCACCATCATCATCGGCGGTTTGGGCTCGATCGAAGGCTGCTTCGTTGCAGCGTTGTTGATTGGGCTGACCAATAACTATGTCGCCTATCTCGCGCCCAAGCTGTCGTTGGGTTCCGCCATCCTGCTCATGGTGGTCGTTTTGATGTGGCGCCCCAACGGCCTGCTGCAGCCAAGCGGATCGAGGTAAGCGACGATGGTCAAATCCATTCTTTCCGGCGACACGCCAGGCAGGCCGCTCCTGAGCGTCGTTATAGCGGCGATCGTTTTGTGCCTGGCTTTTGCGCCCTTCATTTTTCCGGGCACGCGGTCGGTGGATACGGCAGCACGTATCTGCATCATCATCGCACTTGTCGCGAGCTATGACCTGCTGCTGGGCTACACGGGGATCGTTTCGTTTGCCCACACCATGTTTTTTGGTCTTGGCGCTTATGGCGTTGCGATTGCATCATACAACTTGGGACCGGGCTGGGGTTCGATCGGGCTGGGCACGCTGATCGGCGTGGCGATCGCGGCTGTTCTGGCGCTGTTTGTCGCGCTCGCCTCGCTGCGCGTGCGGGCGATCTTTTTTGCGATGATCACGCTCGCCGTTTCTAGCGCCTTCGGTATCCTCATCTCGCAACTCTATACGATTACGGGCGGGGAGGACGGGCTGACCTATCGGGTGCCTCATATCCTTACCCCGGCCTTCAAGCTTGCCGACTTCCGCATTTTCGATGTGAGGCTCGATGGCAGGCTTTTGGCCTACTATCTCGTCTTTGTCGGTGCGACCGCGCTGTTTCTTCTCCTCTTGCGTTTCGTCAATTCCCCGTTCGGTCGCGTCCTTCAGGCAATCCGCGAGAACGATTTCCGGGCCGAGGCCTTGGGCTTCAAGACAGTTTACTACCGCACGATCGCCTCGGTGATTTCGGCAGTCGCCGCCGCACTTGTCGGCGCGCTCTTTGCCGTCTGGCTGCGCTACACCGGTCCTGAAACCACGCTATCGCTCGACCTAATGATCGACATACTGGTCATGGTGGTGATCGGTGGCATGGGCACCATGTGGGGCGCCATTCTGGGCGCGACAATTTTTGTACTGGCCCAGAACTATCTGCGCGATGTGATGGCTACGGCAAGCGCGGCAACTGCAGATATTCCATTCGTCCCCGATCTGCTGCACCCGGACCGTTGGTTGTTCTGGCTCGGGCTGTTGTTCATCCTCAGCGTTTATTTCTTTCCGACCGGAATTGTCGGACGTTTTAGAGGAAAATTCGAATGACCGAGCCCGTCTCCCGCTACTTCGCGCTGCGTGATAGGGAAATCCACGTTTCCCAATGGGGAACTCCGGACAAGCCGGCGCTCATCATGTGGCACGGTCTGGCCCGTACGGGACGCGATTTCGACACCATCGCACGCGCCTTGAGGGACCAGTACTTCATCCTTGCGCCCGACACGCTCGGGCGTGGACTGAGCCAATGGGCGGACGACCCATCAAGCGAATACCGGCTCGACAATTTCGGCGCCATGGCGATGGAGCTGCTCGATCAGCTCGGCATTTCCACCTGTCGCTGGATAGGCACCTCCATGGGCGGAGCCGTCGGCATACGCCTCGCGGGTGGTCCCATGCGCGGGCGCATCAGCCACCTCGTCATCAACGATATCGGCCCCGAAATCCCCACCACCGCCGTCGAACGCATTTCGACCTATGTCGGCAACCCACCGGTCTTTGACTCAATCCGGGAGCTTGAAGCCTGGCTGCGCGCCGTCTATGCGCCGTTCGGGCCGCTCAGCGACGCCGAATGGCGGACGATGGCGGACAGTTCGACGCGGCGCACGGACGAGGGAAAAGTGACTGTCCATTATGACCCGGCCATCGTCGCGCAATTCGATGCAGCAAACGACGTCGGCGATCAATGGTCCGATTTCGATGCCATCACTGCGCCGATGCTGCTAATCCGGGGAGCTGAAAGCGACCTGTTGAGCGAAGACCTTGCCGTGAGCATGCAGGCGCGCGGACCGCAGCCACAGCGACTCGATATTGCCGGCGTTGGACACGCGCCAGCCCTGAACGTTGCCGCACAGATTGAGCCCGTGCGGGCGTTTTTGCGGGACTGACAACCCCGTTGACCCAAATCAAGTCGCAACGGATCGGCTCAGGTTAGCGTTGTTCATCGCAAAGGAGACGCGCCATGTATAAACACATCCTCATCGCAACCGACGGTTCGGAATTGGCTACCAAAGGGCTGGATCAGGGCCTCAAGCTCGCCAAACAATTAGGCTCGAAGGTTACGGTAATCACCGTCACCGATATGTGGGCCTCGGGCGCGTTGGCTGTCGCCGGGCCCACAAGCATTGCCGAATATGATGCGGCAATGCATGCAGCGGTGAAGGATATTCTAGAAGAGGCTGCCCGATTTGCATCGGAGACCGGGGTTCAATGCGAGACGCGGCACATCGCTAACCGCTATCCCGCCGATGCCATTGTTGAGGTTTCTCAGGAAATGGACGTGGATCTCATCGTAATGGCCTCCCATGGCCGCCGCGGATTCCGCAAAATGCTGCTGGGTAGTCAGACGACCGAAGTTCTCACGTCGAGCACCGTGCCGGTGCTGGTCGTGCGCTAATCGAATAACAGCGGCTATTCTGCTGTTTCGGCGTCCAGCTCTACCCGCGGGTGCTCCAGCCGGGCACCCGCTTTCAGCCCCAATTCGGCGGAACGTCCGCCGGGAATTTCCAGAACGAAGCGCACCGGTTCGCCGGAGGGGATTGGTGTAGTATCCATAGGAACGGCATTTTCGTGGATACGTACAACCTCGCCATCCGCCTTGATGAACAGCATGTCGAGCGGAATGAGGGTATTCTGCATCCAGAAGCTGGTCGGGCGCTCTTCTATGAAGTCGAAAAGCATGCCGGCGTCGGCCGCCAGTTCTTCGCGGAACATCAGCCCGCGCGAGGTCTCCTCGGGCGTGTCGGCAATCTCAACGGCAAACGTGAAACTCTGGTCCCCGGAATGGATTACCGCGATCTCTTCGTTTTCCTGCCCGAGGGCCGGAGCGAGGCTGGCGAGCATGAGCACCGCCGAGATCATGATATTTCTGGTGGCGCGCATGCAAATCAATCCTGGCTGAGAGGTGCCTGCCTTAGTGAGAAGACGGAGCGTCGCCCCAACCATCTGGGCGAATTTCGGCGACCATAAGGCCTTTGGGACCATCGCCATACCGGGCCAGCACAAACTGTCCGGGGCGCAATTCGGTCAGCCCGAACTGGCGCAATGTTTCCATGTGAATGAAAATGTCGGGATGGCCCTCACCTGCCGAAAGAAAACCGAAACCGCGCACCCTGTTGAACCATTTGACCTCAAGGCGTTCAAGCTTTGAAGTCGGTTCAACATGGACGTGTGTACGAGCTGCGGGCATTTGTGCCGGGTGGCGTGCCGTCGATTCATCCATCGATATGATTCGGAAGGCTTGCAGACCGCCGGGGCGATTGAGCGCCTCAACCACTATGCGCGCGCCCTCATGGGCCGTCTGATAGCCGTCCCTCCGAAGGCAGGTCACGTGCAACAGCACATCAGCACCGCCCGCGTCGGGCACGATAAAGCCAAAGCCCTTGCCAGCGTCAAACCACTTGATGGTTCCGACAACTTCTATGACGTCGAAGTCCGTGGCCGGATTGCGGATATCCTGATCGGCCCCTTCGCGGCGAGCATCGTCGTGACCCACAGTCCTGGAGTCTGGTCCGGTGCCGGAAATGTTTTTCGCCCCCATGCGCAACGCCTTCCACACACGCCCCTGCAAAGCCGCAGGTACTCATTACAATCTTGCGTAGTCTGGCCGATTCAGGATCAAAAGTTAAGAACCATTCATAAATTTGTTGACAGCAATTAACTACCCTCTTTGTCAAAGCGCGGCTTGGCGCGCGATGCTGGCTTCTGTTAGCCTTTGTAGCGCCCTGCCCTGATGGTGCCGGGATGACCACAAAAGAGCCGGAGCCTTGCTTTGAAATATCTCCACACAATGGTGCGCGTTTCCAACATAGAGGAAAGTCTTCGCTTTTACAGTGAAGGGCTGGGCCTTGTTGAATCGCATCGCATCGAAAATGAAAAAGGGCGCTTCACGCTCATATTCCTCCACGCCCCCGGCGATGAAAGTGCCAAGGTCGAGTTGACCTACAACTGGGACCCCGAAGAGTATTCGGGTGGCCGCAATTTCGGCCACCTCGCCTATCGGGTCGAAAACATCTATGCGCTCTGCCAGCATCTGCAGGATATGGGGTACACCATCCACCGTCCGCCACGCGATGGGCACATGGCATTTGTGAAATCCCCCGACGGGATTTCGGTCGAGTTGCTTCAGGACGGCAATCTCGAAGCGCAGGAGCCTTGGGCTTCAATGCCCAATTCAGGAACGTGGTAAACGCATAACGAGAAATTAACCACGCTGATTGACCGGCGGTTAGGCAACCGCCGGTATTTTTGTGTCTGTGGTTTGGGACGATTTCAACCCCGACACGGAAGTGGTTTTGATGCGTTTACTGTCCAGTCTGATCGTCATGGTGGGCCTGCTCGGCGCCTGCGCTCCGATGGCCATGTTCGCCTCGGGGAGCGGCAGCGGCTACAACGGGTTGCGGACCGACTGGGGCACCTTCGTCTCCCATGACAATGTGAACGCCTTTTGCCTTTCGCCCAAGCTGCGCCTTCTGATCTGGGACGTCGAGGGCCATTTCGGCAAAAAGGTCGTGATGAATTCGGGCTATCGTACGCCATGGCACAACGCCTCAGTGGGCGGCGCCGAGGCCTCCTACCACACCAAATGCATGGCGGCCGATTTCTATATTCCCGGCGTCCCGAAATCGCGCATCATCGCTTACGCGCGCAATAACGGACTGGTTGGCGGCCTGGGCTGCTACCCCGGACAGAACTTCGTTCATGTCGACGTGCGCGACCGTCCGCGGGGGTATCGCGGCCCGGTCACATTCAGCGGCTGTTGAAATTGAAATAAAATCGAATTTGGGTATTGCGCAATCGCAAAGCCCCCCCTATACACCCGCTCACTGGCCGACGCGGTGAACCGCTGACAGCCCGCCGCGCCCTTCGTCTAGTGGTCTAGGACGCCGCCCTTTCACGGCGGAAACACGGGTTCGAGTCCCGTAGGGCGCGCCATTTCTCTTCTTCGCGAAGATTTGGCCGTTTCCCGTTGCATGTAGTTACGCACGACGCTATCTATGTCGGCGACAAACGGTTCTGGAGCTTTCTGCGTTTCATATTGCGGATCGTTTCGAGTACTTTTACCGCGCTTCTTTGAAGCGCTCTAGGCGCCCTTCGTCTAGCGGTCAGGACGCCGCCCTCTCACGGCGGAAACAGGGGTTCGATTCCCGTAGGGCGCGCCAAGTTTTTCGCGATTTCGCAGTTGCGGTCGAAACACTCCCCACATAACCCCCTGCCAACCACGGTTTCCTGATGGAGTCGGCTTTGCTCTTGACTGCCGGCCGGTCTTGTAAAGAAACCACCTGCCGACTGTTGCGGGTGATACAGTAAAGCCTCAACCAGTGAGGCACCATGACCACGACGTTCTTGATTCAATCGTTCCAGCAACGTGGACGCAAGCTGGTGTCTGATCCCCTGCAAAGGGCGAAGACGGCCGAAAGTGCGATTGCAACGGCAGTGCGTATTGCTCCCTCAAAGGCCGGTGTTGTGGCTTTTTCCCAAGAGGTCGACGTCGAGACCGATTGCTATGATGAGCCGCTGGTGCTGTTCAAAACAGGGATGTTGCCCGCTGAGCTTCTCGATTGAACTTGGCCGGTAAAATTTCTTTACTGGCCCGACTCGGCTGATAAGGTCGCGGCACTCCAATCCAACGACGGACCTTTCCGCAATGACTGATGCCAACGCTCCGCTCGATGCCGTGCTTTCCCATGTCGATGCCCATATCGAGGAAAGTCTCGAGCGGCTGTTTACGCTCTTGCGGATTGCCTCCATTTCCACTGACCCCACCTATGCAGGCGAATGTCACAAGGCGGCCGAATGGCTGACCAATGAACTGCAGGGTCTCGATTTCGATTCTGCGGTACGCCCTACCCCCGGCCATCCGATGGTAGTGGGGCACCAGCGCAGCGCTGTGGGGCCAAACGTGCTGTTTTACGGGCACTACGATGTTCAGCCTGTCGATCCGATCGAACTTTGGACGAGCGAGCCGTTCGAGCCCAGGATCGGCGAGGAGAATGGACGGAAGGTGATTCTTGCTCGCGGCGCGTCGGACGACAAGGGCCAGTTTATGACCTTCATCGAAGCTTGCCGGGCGTATAAGGCCGTCCGCGGCTCGCTCCCGGTCGGCGTCACGGTGCTGCTCGAAGGCGAGGAAGAATCCGGCTCCCCATCGCTCGATGGCTTCCTCAAAGACAACGCCGAGGAACTCAGGGCCGACATCGCGCTGGTGTGCGACACGGACATGTGGGACGAGGAGACGCCCTCGATCATAACCATGTTGCGCGGGCTGATGGCCGACAATGTGGAAATCCAGGCGGCGAGCCGTGACTTGCATTCGGGCATGTATGGCAATGCGGCGCGCAATCCCAATCAGGTACTGGCTGAAATCATCGCCTCTCTGCGCAATCCCGACGGATCCGTTGCCGTCGAAGGCTTCTATGACGATGTGCCGGAACTGCCCACCGAAGTCGCGGAGCAATGGAAGCGGCTGCCGTTCGACGAGAAGGCTTATCTCGGCGCTGTGGGTCTGTCCGAGCCTGCCGGCGAGAAGAACCGCTCAGTTCTCGAACAGATCACTTCGCGCCCCACTTGCGAAATCAACGGTATGTGGGGTGGCTATACTGGCGACGGCTTCAAGACAGTGATCCCGGCCAAGGCTGGGGCCAAGATTTCTTTCCGACTCGTGGGCAATCAGGACCCGCACAAGATCCGCAAGGCATTCCGCGCGCATGTCGAGGCTCGGGTACCCGCCGATTGCACCGTTACCTTCCATGAACACGGCGCGAGCCCGGCATCGGTCGTTCCTTCGGACGGCGCCATGCTGCAAAAGGCCCTTGGCGCGCTGACCGACGAGTGGGGCCGCGAGGCCGCTATCGCGGGCTCGGGCGGATCGATCCCCATTGTCGGTGATTTCAAGCGCAAGCTGGGCATGGATTCGCTTCTGATCGGATACGCCCAGACGGACGACCGCATCCATTCGCCCAACGAAAAATACAATCTTGATAGCTACCACAAGGGCATCCGGTCATGGGTGCGGGTGCTCGATGCGCTGTCGAAATAATTGTAGCAACCTGATCTGTCGCCAACCCATTTCGTATTGACCAAGCGTGCAAGCGAAAGGGTCAAGCGAATGGCAAAGGTAGCGTGGGTGCTTGGCGGCGGTTCGGGAATCGGCGCCGAGACGGTCAAACAGCTTTCGCGGCGTGGATGGACGGTTGCGATATCGGGGCGGCGCGAACAGCCGCTCAACGCGCTCTCGGTCAGTCACGGCGCGCGCCCCTACCCTCTCGACGTTACCGACTTCGACGCGGTCAAGACTACCGTCTCCCGCATCGCCGAGGACCTTGGCAAGATCGATCTCGTTATCTTTTCGGTCGCCGCCTGGGAGGTCACTGAGCCGGGTCGGTACGACTACGAAAGCTATGCCAAAATCATAGACACCAATCTACTGGGCGCCATGCGGGTTATCGACCCGGTGGTGGCTCAGATGCGCAAGCAGGGGTCTGGGGAAATCGCGCTGGTGGCTTCCGTGGCCGGCTATTTCGGACTGCCGCGCTCGGCAGCCTATTCTTCGGGGAAATCGGCAATGATTGCGTTGGCCGAGACTATGCGAACCGAACTTGCCTCCGACAACATCAGCGTCCGGCTGGTCTGCCCCGGGTTTGTGAGGACCGACCTTACGGCCAAGAACGACTTCCCGATGCCGTTTCTGATGGAGGCAGAAGAGGCGGGCAAGCGGATAACGAATGGCTTGCTCAACTCGCGAAAGTTCGAGATCGCTTTTCCCCTGCCCTTCGTCCTGATCCTGAAGACGATCCGGCTGCTGCCCTATCCGATGTTTTTTGCCTTGATGTCGCGACTGATCTCGCAACCGTCGAAATGATAAAGGGCGGCCCAGTGGTCGCCCTTTTCGGTTTCACTCTTGGACGACCTCAGCATTTTCCACAAGTGCCGTAAGCTTTTCGATTTCTGCGGTATAGGCGCCATAGGTCCTGATCCACCAGGCCGGCCAGTCGCCCACCTGACCCGCTGCGACAGCGGGTATGAGTTCGGCCAGCGGTTGAGCGTCGACTGCCTCCCGCGTTGCCGTTCCGAACCGATCGTCGAGGAGCAGAACGTCAGCGGGATAAGTGTCGGCATTCTCCCAGCTCAGAATGCCCCAATACTCTCCTTCGGGCGCATCTGGTTCAACCATGTTCAGGCCCCAGGATGCGAAATCGTTGAGTTCCGCTGCGCCGGTGGGTGCAGCGACGTACAAGCTATCGGTGTCGGCCCATGCGGCCATAACCGTCAGGCCCGGCTTTGCCTCGGCAGCCGCCGTGAGCTGGGCGCGCGCCTGGTTAAACGCAGTTCGCTTCTGCTCGATTTCGGGGGCGTCGAGATCGGCACCCAGAGCCTCCGCCAGCCTGCCATAGTCCTCGATCAACCCCAGAACTGAATCTCCCTGGAGCACGCCGACGATCGGGGCGATGTCGGCGAACTGGCCATCGGGACGCATCGCGTCGCCGCCGCTGTAGTCACCCGTGCGCGGCCAGTATTCGGTCACGATCAGATCGGCATCGAACGCCAGCAGGCTTTCGGCCTGCAGTTCATTGTAGGCCGTGCGGACAATTTCGATGCCGGACAGGTCGAATTCGGCGTAGCTTTTTTCAGAGGTACTATCGTCGGTGAATATGCCGACCGGTTCGATGCCGAACTGCATGAGTCCTGCCGCAGAGGATGAGAAAGCCACGATCCGTTCGGGCGGGCTGTCGAGGGTAATCGTGTTGCCTGCACCGTCGGTGAAACTCCATTCCTGGGCGATAGCCAGGGACGCCGTTCCCGCCATGAGGACAGCAAGGGCAGATGTGATCGTCAGGCGTTTCATGAAACGCTCCCTTACGCTTGGGTTATTGTTCGAGCGTTTCGGCGAGAATCGGCACGAAACGGTCCATCATCCAGGGGATCGACAGCGGTGAGGGTGCCGACACCGCCATGACGAAGGCCCGGTCGATCAGGGGCACGAAATTATCGTTGGCAATGGGCTTCCAGCGCGCAAACAGCGGATTTGCCAAGATGGCATCGAGATCATCCTGGCTGGAATACCAGGCGATGAAGACTTCGGCGTCAACGCTGTCGAGTTGTTCGAAACTGACCTGCTGCACATAGTTGTCGGTCGGCAAATCGTTTAGCGCCTCTGCCGGCACCAACCCGAGATCTTCCATCAGATGCACGCGAGGGTCCGAAGGAACATAAAGCCCGACGCTGCCCGCGTTCGAACCGCCACCAAAGGCAAAGGTGCGACCGGCAAATTGAGGATTTTCCGCTGCATATTCAGCGATGCGGTCCTGAGTACTGTCGACAAGACCGGACGCTTCTTCGCTACGCCCCATCGCTGCGCCGACCGTTTCGACCACATATTGCCAGCTGCCGGTCCACGGCGCTTCCTTGAAGGCGACGGTGGGAGCGATGGCCGACAGGCGGTCGTAGTCGTCCTGGCTGATGCCACCATACGGCGCCAGTATAAGATCAGGCTCGAGTTCGAGAATCTGCTCAAACGGCAGGCCATTGGCAGTGTCGAGAGCTACTGGAAGGTCCTCCCCGAGTTCCTCTATCGCTTCCTTTACCCATGGCAGGTAGCCGTTTTCATCGCCGCCCCATGTCTGGCTCTGGATGGCAATCGGCACTTCGCCCAGAGCCAATACGGTGTCTTGTGCCATCCAGCTGATGGTCACTATGCGTTCGGCTTTGGCTTCGATGACCGTTTCGCCGTAAAAATGATCGAGCGTGACGGGACGTGTCCTGCCCGGATGCGGGCATGGAGTTAAGGGCCACGGCAGATGCCGCTGCCAATGCAATATGTCTCATGATTTCCTCATGTTTCAGCCGGTTGGGGTTCGGCGTGAGGAATCGAACCGCGGGGAATGACCATAGGCGTTCTAGCTAATGGATCTTCGATGATGATGCAGGGCAGACCGAAGACCTCTTCAACGAGGTTCGCGGTGATGATCTCGCCGGGAGCGCCTTCGGCGAGAATTTGTCCGTCCCGCATCGCGATGATGTGGCTTGCGTAGCGGCAGGCGTGATTAAGGTCGTGCAGCACGGCGACAACCGTGTGGCCGTCGCGCTTGTTGAGTGTGCTCAGAAGTTCGAGAAGCTCGATCTGGTGGGCAATATCAAGGTAGGTGGTCGGCTCGTCCAGCAACAGCATAGGGGTTTGCTGGGCCAGAACCATGGCAACCCAGACGCGCTGCCGCTGACCGCCCGAGAGTTCATCGACCAATCGGTGCGAAAGGGGCGTGATCTTTGTGGCTTCCATGGCGCCTATGACCGCAGCTTCGTCCTCCACCGACCATTGGCGGATAAATTTCTGGTGTGGATACCGGCCGCGAGCCACGAGATCTGCAACGGTTATGCCTTCGGGCGCAATCGAGGTTTGCGGCAACAGCCCCAGGCGGCAGGCAACTTCCTTGGCCGGATAGTGCGAAATGGCCTTGCCGTCGAGCATGACATGGCCCTGACTGGGCTGAATAAGGCGCGAAAGCGCCCGCAGAAGGGTCGACTTTCCGCAGGCGTTGGCGCCCACGATTACGGTAAAACCATGGTCGGGGATCTGAACGGAAAGCTCGCGCGAGATGACCCGGCTGTCATATCCAATCGTCGCCTTGTCTGCGAAGAGTCGTGACGCGCCGGCAAGCTTCGTGGGGTCAAAATGCTTGTTCATCGTGATGTCCCCTGTCATTGCCTTTTCGCTTCACGCATCAGCAGCCAGACGAAATACAGTCCCCCGATGGAGACGGTGACCACCCCGACGGGAAGCTGGGTGGGTGCAAAGGCCCGCTGCGCCAGAAAATCCGCGGCCGCGAGCAGCAGCGCACCCATGGCGGCAGAGGGCAGCAGCGCGACCCCTGCAGCGCCGGTGACCCGGCGCGCGATCTGTGGTGCGGCCAGCGCAACGAACGAGATGGGGCCAGCCACGGCAGTCGCCGTTGCCGTCAGCGCCACTCCGAGCACCAGAAGCGCCAGTCTCACCGGTTCGGCGCGGATACCCAGCGCCCGGGCCGCGTCGTCACCCATTTCGAGCTGCTTCATGGGGCGACCCAGGATCAAAACCAGCGGAATCAGAATGCCGAGCACGGCAAGCGTCGGCCAGAGCTTGTCCAGACCGAGTCCGTTGAGCGAGCCAGCTCCCCAAACTGCGGCGGCCATTGCTACTTCGAGCTTGGCGCGCAGCATCAACCAGGTGTTAAGCGAGGAGAGCATGGCGCTCATGCCGATACCTACGATGATCAGGCGAAAGCCCTGCACGCCGCGCCGCCAGGCCAGGGCATATACCGCGAGTGCGGTCAAGACGCCGCCGAGCAGTGCGCCGCCGGCGATCTGGTAGTAATTTCCCGAAAAGACGATGATGGCGATCAGGGCGCCGGTATAGGCGCCGGAGTTGAAGCCGATTACGTCGGGACTGCCCAGCGGATTGCGGGTGAGCGACTGAAATACTGCGCCACTCATGCCCAGCGCTGCGCCGAGGACGACAGCCAGTAGCGAGCGCGGCAAGCGCCATTCCACGACCACCATATGAATGCGACCGTCGGCCTGGCCGGCCAGGGCCGATATGACGTCGGATATTGCAACCGGATATTCACCGCTCGCCAGAGCCAGCAGCGTAAAGACAAGCGCAACAGCCAGCATGATGCCGACGAGCGCCAAAGCGCGCATGTCGAGACGCATGGTAACGCGGCCTTCGAACAGGCGCAGAATTTTCGTGGGCCGTCCGAAATCGATGGCGCTCATAGTCCGCTTACCCTGCGCCTGCGGGCCAGAAGGATCAGCACAGGTGCACCGATGAAGGCGGTGACGATGGCGACCCGGATTTCGCCGGGACGCATGACGATGCGTCCGATGATGTCCGATACCAAAAGCAGCACCGGGGCGAGAACTACCGTATATGCCATGATCCAGCGTTGATCGGGTCCGACGATCCAGCGCGCGACGTGCGGCACCATCAGTCCGACAAACCCGATCGGGCCCACTGCGGCTGTCGCGCCGCCCGCAAGCAGAGTGACCGCGACCACGACCACCGTACGAACTCGCACAATGTTGGCACCCAGAGACTTGGCCAGATCGTCACCCAGCGCCACCGCATTGAGAGGGCGCGCCATAACGGCTGCGAGCAACAGGCCCACGATTATGAAGGGCGCCACCGTCGTGACTGCCTCGTATGTGCCGCCGCTCAGCGCTCCGGCGGCCCAGAAGCGCATGCGGTCGAACGCTGTCGGATTGAGCAGCGTCAGGGCCGTGGAAACGCCGCCAAGGATTGCCCCGACTGCAACGCCGGCCAGCGTCAGCGTTACGGGCGTGGCGCCGTTTCGTCCCGACGAGCCCACAATATAGACCATGACCGTGGTGAGGATAGCGCCAAGAAATGCAAACCAGATATAGGACTGCAGCGACGTCATGCCGAAATAGCCCACGGCAATCAAAACAAAAAAGCTCGCACCCGCATTGACCCCGAGAATGCCGGGATCGGCCAGGGGATTGCGAGTTAAGGCCTGAATCAGCGCACCGGAAATCCCCAAAGCTGCGCCGACCAGCAGTCCGAGCACGGTACGGGGCAGCCGAAGGCTCTGAACAATGGCGTGGTCGTTGGAGTCGTCATAGGCGAAAAGGGCATCGAGGACCGTCAGCAACGGAATATCACGCGAGCCGATGGTGATGCTGCCCAATACTGCACCAACCAGCACCGCAAGACAGATCAGAAGACCGGTCAGGCGCCGCGCGTCGTTTGCGGCAACGCCGGGCCGGCTCGCGGCCTTGGCTTGTTCGGCTATAGCAGTCACGGGCGCCAATCGCTCCAGCGGTGGTCAGCGGGATTGGGCCTAGCTATATTTTATGATTTGCCCAGTCAAGTTAAATGCGCGCCAGCGCCCCGCTATTGCGGGCGTTTATACTGGTAAATGCCAACGTCGATGGTGCCTTCGGTGAAGCCCGCCTCGCAATAAGCCAGATAGTAGAGCCATTTGCGCTTGAAGGCCTCGTCATAGCCCAGCTTGGCAATTGTATCCCAGCGCTCGATAAATCGCTTGCTCCAGGCACGCAAGGTACGGGCGTAATCGAGCCGGAAACAGTCGGTCGCCTCGAGCACCAGCCCAACCTTGGCCGCGGCCTCCTTCATCACTGTCTTGGTTAGCAGCATGCCGCCGGGGAAAATGTAGCGCTGGATGAAATCGGGATAGGCCTTATAGATTTCAAAGTCTCGTTCGGCGATTGTAATGGCCTGAATAGCAGCGGTCCCGCCCGGCTTGAGCCTATCGTGAACGGTTTTGAAGTAGTCGGGCCAGTGTTCCTCGCCAACGGCTTCAATCATCTCGATCGAGGCCACGTGGTCGAAGGCCCCCTTTGTGTCGCGATAATCTTCGAAAACCAGGGTACCAAAATCGGAAAGCCCCGCATTTTCGAGGCGTTCGACGCCATATTTGAGCTGTTCTTTCGACAGTGTGATGCCGCGCAAATGCGCGCCGGCCCGCGCTGCGGTTTCCGCGAATCCACCCCAGCCGCAGCCGATCTCGAGAACATGATGACCCGATTGGATGCCGGCCATGACCATGATGCGCTGATATTTGGCGCGCTGAGCTTCCTCGAGCGAGATATCCTGACCCGCGAAATAGGCCGAAGAATAGGTCATGGAAGGGTCGAGCCATTCGGCGTAAAAATCGTTGCCGAGATCATAGTGCTCAGCGATGTTTTTCTGGCTCCCCTCGCGGGTATTGGGCCGAGACATGTGATAAGCGAGGTCCTGCGCGGCGCGCCGGAAAATGCCCGGATTGGCATTGTCGAAGATATCCCGGTTCTGAAGGAAAAACCGGAACAGAGCCGTAAGATCCTTAATCTCGATGTCGCCGCGCATATAGGCTTCTGCAAAGCCCAATGTGCCGCGGCGCATGGCCGCCCGCAGCACCTTGAAGTTGTTGAGCTTGAGAAAAGCATGTTCGCCTGTAGCGGCGTCGCCCAGGGTCCGGCAGCGCCCGCTGGGAAAGGTCACCGTCAAAGCGCCCTTATGCGGGATACCCATAAGCGCGGCGCCAGCCTTTTCCAGAAGGACAGACTTGATGCGTGTTCCCCATCCTGGGCGTGTTTGCTCACGATCGAATGTGACCTGACTCATGACTTCGTCCCCTACCGCGGACAACCTATGCTGCTGTGACACGTACGGATACGAACCCACGGCGGTTTCAGATTGGTGCCCTCACCCACGATCTTAACGCCCGTGCACGACGATGCAAGACCAGCTAACCCGGTGTTGCAGCGTCGATAATCCGGAGCTGAACAGTTTCGCGGCCCTGCCAATGATCAAGATTGAGTGACCCCGCCACATGCAGGCGCTGGCCATCCCGCGCCTTTAGCAACGCTTCGCCCAAAGGCGTGCCCGCGGCGCGAAAGGCTATGGCCTTGAGGTTGGCGCCATCGCCCGAACTCACTGTGCAGCGCACATGTCCGCCGGCCCCGACGACACCTGCAAACCGGATCTGGTGGGCAGGGAGCGCGAAAACGGGCGTGGGGTTTCCGGCACCGAACGGCCCTGCCCGTTCGATCTGATGAATGAAATCGGGATTAGCGCCGCGGGCTGTAAGGGCAGCGTCGATCTTGAGCCCGTCTTCGGAGCGGGCCGCTAGAACATCGTCGGTCAGGGTGTCATTGAGGTACTGTCTGAATGGTCCAAGCTGGCCCGGCGCCAATGTTACTCCGGCGGCCATGGCGTGGCCGCCTCCCTTGGCGATAATGCCGCCACGCACAGCGTCAACGACCGCAGCACCAAGATCGACTTTGGGGATGGAACGACCCGAGCCCGTTCCCCCACCATCCGCTCCAAGAGCAATGGCGAAGGCTGGGCGCCCGAAACGTTCCTTGAGCCGTGCGGCGACCAGCCCGACGATACCCTGGTGCCAGTCTGAAGAGCCGGTCACCAGTACGGAAGGTCCTGGGCCGTCTCCGATTTCCATCTCGGCAGCGGCCATGGCCTGCTCGACGGCAGCGACCTCGATGCGCTGTCGTTCGCCGTTGAGCTCATCGAGGCGCTGGGCCAAAGCCAGTGCTTCGTATTCGTCGTCTGTCGATAATAGACGGGCGCCGAGTCCGGCATCACCGATGCGCCCGCCTGCATTGATGCGCGGCCCGAGCAAAAAGCCCATGTGGTAGGCATTGGCTGGGCCCGAGACGCGGGCTGCAATGGCGAGGCTGGCGAGGCCGACATTCTTGCCGGTGCGCATGACATCGAGGCCGCGTAGAACGAACGCCCGGTTGAGCCCCTTGAGCGGAACGACGTCGCATATAGTGGCCAGAGCAACCAGGTCGAGCCACACCATCAAGTCGGGAAGGTCCGTCCGGCCCTGTCCACGCAAAATCCGATTGGCGGCGACGAGAACCATGAAGGCGACGCCGGTGGCGCAAAGATATCCCAACCCGGAAATGTCGTCGCGCCGGTTGGGATTGACCAGCGCGTCCGCGTCGGGAAGCGTGTCGGGTGCAAGGTGGTGATCAATGACCAGGACATCAGCACCAAGCGCCTTTGCATGCGCGATGGGGCCGTGGCTGGCAGTGCCGCAATCGAGGGTCACGATCAGCGAGACGCCCTGTTCAATAAGGCTTTCCATGGCCGCATTGTTTGGCCCGTAGCCTTCGAATATGCGGTCGGGGATATGCGTAGGAGGATTGAGGCCGAAATGGCGCATATAACGGACCATAAGCGCCACGGCGCTGGCGCCATCCACGTCATAATCGCCGAACAGCCCAATGGACTCGTTGGTGGCAACGGCGTGGGCCAGGCGCTCGGCCAACGGGTCCATGCCGGCGAGCGTGGAAGGATCGGGCATCAATTCGCGAATGGTCGGCGCGATAAAGGTCTGCGCATCCTCTACAGCGACGCCGCGCGCCGCTACGATGCGGGCGAGAATTTCGGGCAGTTCGGTTTGCTGGGCTATTGCACCGGCCATGCGGCTTGCAGCGAGGTCGAGCCGATCGATCCAGCGCTTTCCACAGACCGATCTTTCAACGTTGAGAAAGGCTTGGGGCTCTGGCTTCATGGGCTATCTATAGACGGTGGACATGCTCGATCGATAGTCCGAAGTCCTGTCTTTTGCACGGAATTTCCTTTTGCGATGCGACATGCGGGCTCAGCAAGGGAACATCCACCCCCTTATCGCCGTTTTTCTCGACGACGGTTGCCGACAACCTCATTAATGGTTCTTTCGAGGGATTGCCGATGAACACTAATCTCATTCTGCCGATTGTATTGATTTCCGCCCTGTCGCTGGCGGCCTGCGAAAATCGCTCTGAGGCGCCTGAAACACCCGACCCCGATGCGGGCAGTCCCGAAGCATTTGCCGAGCCGATCGAGGAATCGGAAGCCCCGGCTGACGTCATGTCACCCGAAGAAATGCAGCAGCGCCGCGAGGAAATCGAACAAGAGGCGCAGCAGACTTTTGAGTCGATTATGACGGACACCCAAGAGGCGGGTGACAACCTTGTTGAAATGGGCGATGACGCGATGAGCGCCCTCAGCGAGCAGATGACATCGACCGCTGACGCCATAGAGGTCCAGATCGACACGCTGGTAGCCAATGCCGCCGAAGTGCGCGACGAGAACATGACCGACGAACAAAAGCGGGAGATCGTCGCCAATGTCCGGAACGCCGCCGAAGAGGCAGCCCGTGCGCTTGGACAATCAGCCTCCGAGGTGGTTGCGGCCGGTGACACCGCGGAAGCGCGGACCCGCCAGGCGTTAGGACTGGAAGAATAGCGCCTAGCTTACGCGCCCATGTTCAGCCGTGATCCAACGGATGGTGTGGGACCAGGAACGCATTACCACGCTTGACGTGACGATCTTGCGCGGCATGAGCTTTACGCCTCGAAGCAGGCTGCCATCGGTAACACCGGTGGCGGCAAAGAGTACGTCCCCTTTCGCCATATCCAGCGCCGAAAACTTGACCGTGGGGTCGGAATGGCCCATCTCGCGGGCTTGGGCGCGCTTGTCGGGCGTATCGAGAATCAGGCGCCCTTGCATCTGACCGCCCATGCACCGCATGGCCGCAGCGGCCAAAATGCCTTCATGGGCTCCACCGGAACCCAGGTAGATGTCTATACCTGTGTCGTCGCTGTTGGCGGCGTGAATAACTGCTGCAATGTCCCCGTCTGGAAGCAGTTTGACGGCTACACCGAGGTCACGCAATTCGGCAATCAGCGCGGCATGGCGGGGCCGATCGAGCACGCAGGTTACAATGTCGGACGTGGCGACGCCTTTGGCCTCGGCCAATGCGGCGACGTTTTCGGTCGCTGTTTTATCAAGATCGACAATACCTTCAGGATAGCCCGGCCCAATGGCAATCTTTTCCATATAGGCGTCGGGCACCCGCAACAGGGCATCGCGCTCGGCAAATGCCATGACGGACAGAGAGTCGGAGAGATTCTTGGCACACCCGGTTACGCCCTCGAGCGGGTCGACGGCGACTTCGATTTCGGGGCCCTTGCCAGTGCCAACGGCCTCTTCGAAGCCAAGCAGGGGCACGTTTCTGCCCTCTCCAATTACGATTGTCCCGGCAATGTCGATGTAGCTGAGCGCCAGGTGCATGGCTTCGACGGCGGCCTGATCGGCGCGCATTTCATCACCTCGCCCGCGCCAGCCCGCCGCCGCGATGGCGGCGCGCTCCGTGATGCGGGCGATCTCAAGGGTGAGATTGCCGTCGACCTTTGTCTGGGCTGGCACGGGTTTGGCCACAGGTCAGAACTCCTCGATGCGTATCAATTGAGGCTGTCCCACGATAAACCCGTCCTTGGCAATCCGTTCAAGCGCTTCGCGCACAGCACTTTCAATCGTTTCGTGGGTGATGAGCACCACCGTGCGAGAGGTTTCTTCCTCGACGCCGGGCTCGCTGGCCCGCAAATCAGGACGCTGAATAACACTTTCGAGCGAGATGTTACCCTCGCCCATTCGAGTGGCAATGGCAGCTAGCGCCCCGGGCACATCCCTTGCGTTGAGCCTGATATAATAACCGCCTTCATGAATGCGCATGGGTGCGCGTTCACAGGGCTTGAGTTCGGAACTGGGCACGCCCAGCGGCGGCACCTGGGTGCCGCGAGCGATATCGAGGATGTCGGAGAGGACCGATGCCGCTGTCGCCTCCCCCCCGGCACCCGGCCCGGCCAAAAGCAGTTCCTGCACATGGTTGGTCTCCAGCGCCACGGCGTTAAGGACACCGTCGACGCCCGCTATGGCGCTCGATTTTCTGACAAGCGTTGGATGCACGCGCTGTTCGATTCCGCTTTCGACCTTGCGGGCCATGCCCAGCAGCTTGATCTTGTATCCGAGATCTGCAGCAACTTTTATGTCAGCCTGCGTTATGCGCGAAATACCTTCAACAAACACCTGATCGGCGGCAATTTCAGTTTCAAAGCAGAGACTTGCGAGGATCGCGAGCTTATGCGCGGTATCGAATCCTTCAACGTCGAATGTCGGGTCGGCCTCGGCATAGCCAAGCGCCTGCGCGTCTTTGAGGCACTCTTCAAAGCCGATTCCCTCATTGCCCATGCGGGTGAGGATGTAATTGCAGGTGCCGTTCATGATGCCATAGACGCGCGTGATCGCCGCAGAGCCAAGCCCTTCGCGCAGCGTCTTAATGACCGGGATGCCGCCGGCGACAGCGGCCTCAAAGCCCAGTTGCGCGTGAGCAGCCTCGGCAGCGGCGGCGAGTGTCACGCCGTGGCGCGCCAGCAATGCCTTATTGGCCGTCACGACCGGGCAGCCATTTTCGAGCGCCGCGGTGACCGAAGCGAGGGCGGGACCGTCCTCGCCGCCAATGAGTTCGACATAAAGATCGATTTCACCCGAACGGGCCAGCGCCACAGGGTCGTCGAACCACTTAAAGGGAGAGATATCGACTCCCCTGTCTCGCGAACGGGACCGAGCCGAAACGGCGGAAACAACGATCCTGCGGCCCAGCTTGCGGGTGATGGCATCGCCATCTTCGGTGAGGATGCTAATGAGCGCGGCGCCAACCGTGCCCAAGCCGGCGATGCCTATGCGTAGCGGGCGCATCTCCTCGCCCTCACCGCTGGCATAAGCTTGCATGGCACGAGTGATGCGTTGACGGGTTTCGCTGCGCGGTTCTCGACCTTCGCGCAGGTCGAAGACAAAAAGCGGATCGCCGGCTATCTCGCGCCCGAAGCGCGTGGGTGTCCAGTCGCGTTCGGAGATGAAGGTCTCGATGGATGCCTTGAAGCTGTCTATATCATTCATGATCGCACGCAGTTTTGAAATTGCGCGCGACCATGAATAGGAATTTGCCTACACGTCAACCCTTGTGAGGGTCAAACGTCAGATTTTGGCGAGGGGAACAACGTTGCCGTTGCTGGCCGAGCCGCCGAGGAACTTCTTGATGGCGCGGGCCGCCTGACGGATACGCTGCTCGTTCTCCACGAAGGCCAGCCGTACGTACTGATCGCCATACTCGCCAAAACCCACGCCGGGCGCGACGGCAACCCCGGTCTCGCGGATCAGCAACTTGGCAAATTCGAGGCTGCCAAGATCGGCAAACTGATCAGGGATCGGAGCCCAGGCAAACATGGTTGCTGCTGGGCTGGGGATATGCCAGCCGGCGCGGCCGAAGCTTTCGACCATGACGTCGCGGCGATGACGGTAGATGCTACGCACCTCCTCGATACAGGAATCATCGCCGTTGAGCGCCGATGCCGCGGCGACCTGGATGGGTGTGAACGCACCATAATCGAGATAGGATTTGACTCGGGCCAATGCCGCGATCAGCCGCTCATTGCCCACGGCAAAACCCATGCGCCAGCCGGGCATGGAGAAGGTTTTCGACATCGAGGTGAATTCCACTGTCACATCCATCGCACCCGGCACTTCAAGCACCGAATGGGGCGGTTCGTCCTCGAAATAGATCTCGGAATAGGCAAGGTCGGAGAGGATAAAAATCTCGTTCTTGCGGCAATAGTCGACGACTTCCTTGTAGAAATCGAACGAGGCGACATAGGCCGTGGGGTTGGCCGGGTAGTTGAGAATCAGCGCGATCGGCTTGGGGATCGAGTGACGCACCGCCCGGTCGAGCGAGCGCATGAAATCCTCGTTGGGATCGGCTGGCATCGACCGCACCACACCACCACTCATGATGAAGCCGAACGAGTGGATGGGATAGGTCGGGTTGGGCACCAGCACCACATCGCCCGGCGCGGTGATGGCCTGAGCCATATTGGCAAAGCCTTCCTTGGAGCCCAGCGTTGCGACCACCTGTGTGTTGGGATCGAGTTTTACGCCGAACCGGCGCCCGTAGTATGACGCCTGTGCCTTGCGGAGACCCGGAATGCCGCGCGAGGTCGAATAGCGGTGAGTGCGCGGGTCTTTGACCGTTTCCTTGAGCTTTTCAACGATATGGGTTGGCGTCGGCAGGTCGGGATTGCCCATGCCCAGATCGATGACATCCACGCCATCGGCGCGGGCTTTCGCCTTGATCGGGTTGATGTGCTCGAACACGTATGGTGGCAGGCGGCGGATGCGATGGAATTCTTCGCTCATTTTGTCCTCGATGGGATCGGGTTCGATCCCGTTGTGACCCGATGCTGCGGCGCGAATAGGACGCGCGGCAAGCAAGGGCAATTATCTGGCTATCATGGTGTTCAAAGTATGAACGGGCGTCCGCTTTTGTTAAGACCGGCCCGCGCCGTGGTCTTTACCGGCCCTGTCGCTCTTATGGAAAGAGCGGCAGAGCCTCGATAGCGGTCGCCTCGGGGTAGCCGAAGGCCACGTTGAAGTTCTGAATCGCCTGGCCGGCGCTTCCCTTCACCAGATTGTCGATAGCGGCAATGATGATAACCCGACCGGGAATGCGGTCGTCAAACACGTTGATGACGCAATAGTTCGAGCCGCGCACGTGGCCTGTGGAGGGAATTACGCCCTTTTCGGCCACACGGATAAAAGGCTCGCCTTCATAGGCATCACTCAGCGCCGCACGGACCTCGTCAGCATTCTTGGCACCATCGAGCCTTACGTGCGCGGTAATCAACTCGCCGCGGCTCATCGGGATCAGATGCGGAGTAAAATTGACGGCCACCTTCTTGCCGGCAACCAGTCCGATTTCCTGCTCGATCTCGGGCGCGTGACGATGCACGCCAACGCCATAGGGCGTCAGGCTCTCGCCGGCTTCGGCCAGAAGGGTATTCTGCTTGGGCGCCCTGCCCGCTCCGGTGACACCGGACTTGGCATCGATGATCATGTCATCGGTCGAAATCGCGCCGGATTTGACCAGCGGCAGAAGCGCCAGAAGCGTTGCTGTGGGATAGCAGCCCGGGCACGCGATGATCTTGGCGTCGCGGATGGCGTCGCGATTGTGCTCGGTCAGGCCGTACGCCGCTTTTTCCTGCAGATGAGGCGCAACATGATCTGCGCCATAGACCGGACCGTAGTCCTCGGCATTGCGGAAGCGGAAGTCGGCCCCCATATCGATGACACGCAGGGAGGAATTTTCTTGGGCGATTTTGGCAACAAGTTTCTGGCTCGTACCGTGCGGAAGGCCACAGAACACCACGTCGATGCCCGAGAAATCCACGTCCTCGTTGGCCACAAGGTCGGGCAGTTCGGCCACGGCCAGATGCGGAAACACGGACGCCATCGGCTTACCGGCATGGGTGTTGGCGGTTAGCGCCACAAATTTGAGGCCCGGATGGCGTACGCCAAGTCGCAAAAGATCAGCTCCGGTATATCCGGAAGCACCAAGAAGTGCGGCTGTCTTAGGCGACTCCATCTGACTTGCCCTCGTTGTCCGATTGTGTAAATGAAACACGCGAGGGGTCGTCATAATGCTCTGTAACGACAATGTAAATGACCCAAGCGCCATTGGCGCACCCGCCGCGGCAGGGGTATTGAGGTGAAGATGACAAAGCGCATTGCGATGGCCACACTGGGCACGCAAGGTGACGTTCAACCTTATGTCGCCCTGGCACGATCCATGACCGCTCAAGGCTATTCGGTTGTCATCGGCACCACCGATGATTTCGAGTCCATGGTCACCGGATATGGCATCGAGTTTTGGAGCCTGGGCCCCTCGATGCAGGAATTCGTCAAGCAGAGCCAGTTTGAGCGCGCGATGAACCAGAACCTGCTGGTCAACGCCCCAGCCCTGCTCCGTCAGGGCCAGAAAATCGTGGATCGCGCCGCGCGTGCCGCTTGGGATATGGCCCAGGGCGCCGATTGCATTCTGCTCAATATGAACACGAGCTTTTCGATCGATATCGCCGAAGCGCTCGATATCCCGGCGATCGTCGCTGCGCTGCAGCCTCTTAATTCGACCAGCGAGTTTCCGCTCTGCATCTATTACGGGCCGACCTTCGGGAAAACCATCAACCGACTGACCTATTCGACGATGACGGTGCAGCAGATCTATTACAATCTGCCACGCAACAAGCTGCGCCGCGAGTTGATGGGGCTGGGACCGCGCAAAAACGGTGGGTTCTTCAAGGACACCGATGGCACTCCGCTGTGGACGCTGAATGCTTATTCAGAAGTTATTTCGCCACGTCCGCGCGACTGGCCGAAAACCTCGATCGTCACCGGTTACTGGATGCTGCCCGATAATTCCGGGTGGCAGCCCTCCCAAGAGTTCAAAGACTTTCTCGCCAAGGGTCCTCCGCCGATCTATGTAGGATTTGGGTCAATGCCCTGGGGCGCGGATCGAAATACCGACATCCTGCGCGAAGCGCTCAAATTCTGGAATGGCCGCGTGGTCGTGGGGCGAGGCTGGGGAGGCATCAAGCCAGATGACCTACCCTCTGACAGGGTCTATGTCATCGACAGGGCCCCACACGACCAGCTTTTCAAATACGTGAAGGCCGTTGTCCATCATGGGGGAGCGGGAACGACTGCGTCGGGCCTGATACTCGGCAAGCCGACTTTCATCGTTCCGCAAATGGTCGATCAGCCCTATTGGGGCGGGCGCGTGCATGAGTTGGGTTGCGGCCCAAAGCCGGTTCGCCGCCGCAAGCTGACGGCCGAAGCGCTGGCCGATGCGTTGAGCCAGCTCGATTCTAACCCCGGCTTTGCCCGCAATGCCGAAAAGATAGGCGAGCAATTGCGTGCCGAAGACGGCACCGGCAAGGCGATCAAGGTCATCGAACGGGTGATGGCCAATTACCAGCCGCGCAGCGCACGCAGGCTGGCGTAAAAAAAGCCGGCGGCGCCTCGATCGAGACTAAACCCGCCGGCCTGCTTCTCTTCGCCGATCAGGCCCGCAGCTTGTACCCGGTCCTGAATATCCAGGTGATGATGGCCAATGAGGCGGCCATGAAAACCAGCGTCATGCCCAGGCTGATCCCGACATCAACATCGGCCACCCCATAAAAGCTCCAGCGGAAACCGCTAACGAGATAGACCACGGGATTGAGCAGCGCGATGTTCTGCCATGTTTCGGGCAGCATAGTGATCGAATAGAACGTGCCGCCCAGAAAAGCCAAAGGCGTGACGATGAGCAGCGGAATAAGCTGGAGCTTTTCGAACCCGTCCGCCCAGATACCGATGATAAAGCCGATCAGCGAGAAGGTGACAGCGGTCAAGACCATGAAGGTCACCATCCAGATCGGGTGCTGGATCTGAAGATCCACAAAGAAGCTGGCCGTCAAAAGAATGATGAGCGCCAAGATCACCGACTTCGTCGCGGCCGCCCCGACAAATGCAATCACCGTTTCCACATGGGAGATCGGAGCAGTCAGGATTTCATAGACCGTTCCGGCAAATTTGGGGAAATAGATTCCAAAGGATGCGTTCGAGAGCGATTGCTGCAGCAGCGACAGCATGATCAGGCCCGGCACGATGAAGGCGGCGTAGCTGACACCTTCAACCGATTCGATGCGCGAGCCGATGGCTGCCCCAAACACAACGAAATAGAGCGATGTGGAAACGACGGGCGAAATGATCGATTGGGTGACTGTGCGCCACCAGCGCGCCATCTCGAAGATATAAATGGCCTTGATCGCGTAATAGTTCATGTCCGGTCCCTCAAAAGGCCAATGAAGATTTCCTCGAGCGACGACTGATGGGTCGACAAATCCTTGATACTGATGCCTTCTGCGTTGAGCGCGCCGATCAGGGTGGCGATGCCGGTACGGTCGGCCTGGCTGTCATAGCTGTAGCGCAACTCCTCGCCATCATCGGAAAGCTTGAGCCCGAGATCGGTTAGCGATTGCGGCAAGGCCTTAAGCGGCTCCTGCAACTGCACGGCAAGGTCTTTCTTGCCGAGCTGGCGCATGAGTTCGGTCTTTTCCTCGACCAGAATGATCTCGCCATTCGAAATGACCCCGATCCGGTCGGCCATTTCCTCGGCTTCTTCGATATAGTGGGTAGTAAGAATGATAGTGACGCCGTTTTCACGCAGTTCGCGCACAACGTTCCACATGTCGCGCCGGAGCTCGACGTCGACACCCGCCGTCGGCTCGTCGAGAAACAGGATTTTCGGTTCGTGGCTGAGGGCCTTGGCGATCAACACGCGCCGCTTCATGCCGCCCGAAAGCGTAATCAGCTTGTCGTTGCGTTTATCCCAGAGCGAAAGGTCACGCAGAATCTTTTCAATCACCTTATCGTTTCGCGGCTTTCCGAACAGGCCCCGGGTGAACGAGACGGTGGCCCATACGGTCTCGAAGCGATCCGCGCTCAACTCTTGGGGCACCATGCCGATCATGGCTCGTGTCTTGCGGAATTCAGTGACGACGTCATGTCCGCCGACCAGAATCTGCCCGTCGGTGGGCCGGACCATGCCGCATATCGTGCCGATCAGCGTGGTCTTTCCCGCACCATTGGGCCCGAGCAACGCGAAAATTTCGCCCACCCTGATGTCAAGATTGATGTCTTTGAGGGCTTGAAAGCCCGTGTCATAGATCTTGTTAAGACCCATGACCGCAACCGCGGGTTCTGCGGTCGTTATTTGCATGTTCATGGAAATTCGCCCTCCGGCCAGAGGTGCCTATATAAGATGCAATCGGTCGATGACCAGCCCCGTAGCAACAAAAAAGGCCCGCCGGAAGCGGGCCTTTCCAAAAACCGGGAAGCGATGGATTAACGCTTGGAGAACTGGAAGGAGCGACGGGCCTTGGCCTTGCCGTACTTCTTGCGCTCAACCACGCGGCTGTCGCGGGTCAGGAAACCACCCTTCTTGAGGACCGGGCGAAGCTCGGGCTCGTAGTGGGTCAGCGCCTGGGACAGACCGTGACGGATGGCGCCGGCCTGGCCGGACAGACCACCACCAGCGACAGTGGCGATCACGTCATACTGGTCCACTCGCTCGGTCGCCACGATGGGCTGCTGCAGGATCATCTGCAGAACCGGACGGGCAAAATAGGCAGTGAATTCCTTGCCGTTGACGGTGATCTTGCCCGAACCGGGCTTGACCCACACGCGGGCAACAGCGTCCTTACGCTTGCCAGTGGCATAAGCGCGGCCATAGCTGTCGAGCTTCTGGGTATAAACCGGTGCCGCTTCGACAACGGTTTCGGTGGCAGTGCCGAGGTCTTCGAGAGAGTTGATGGTCTCGGACATAATTACTTCACCCTCACATTCTTGGTGTTGAGCGCTGCAACATCGAGGGCTTCGGGCTGCTGGGCTTCATGGGGATGCTCGGTTCCCGCGTAGACGCGCAGGTTCTTGAGCTGGGCACGGGTCAGAGGACCACCGGGCATCATGCGGCGCACGGCATTTTCCACGACACGCTCAGGGAAACGCCCCTCGAGCAGTTCGCGCATGGTGCGGTCCTTGATGCCACCGGGGTAGCCGGTGTGCCAGTAAAAGCGCTTGTCATCGAGCTTCTTGCCGGTGAACTTCACCTTGTCGGCATTGATGACGATGACGTTGTCGCCCATGTCCTGATTGGGAGTGAACGTGGGCAGGTGCTTGCCGCGCAGACGCGTAGCGATGACCGCAGCGAGGCGACCGACGACGAGACCCTCGGCGTCGATGAAAACCCACTTCTTGTCGATCTCGCCAGCCTTGGCCGAGTAGGTTTTCATTGTTCTTGATCCTTTTGGATATCTCTTACGAGACAAGGCCGCCGAAGCCGACGGCCCTTCCCCGGCCAGACTTGCGAATGGCCATTTCGACGCGGGTGATACAGGCGGCCGCAAAGGTCGTCAAGTACAAAGTGATTTCTATTTTATAACAATGACTTACATTTGCGGTATTATTTTACCGCACAGAAATCCTATGCATATCAGAGAGATAGGCGATTACCATCGCGACCAGTGTGAAAGCCAGCGCCTGATGAACGAGCGCGATGGGAATATTGACCACCGACAACAGCGTCGTGATCCCCACTGCAACCTGCAACACGACAAGCATCGCAATGCGCGGCAACCAGGCGTGAACGCCTGCAAGGTCGGACCTTTTGCGGCCACGCCACCACAGGACAAGCGCGTAGACGGTGATGAGGTAGGCCAGGTTCCGGTGGTTGAACTGCACAGTGAGGATATTCTCGAAGATGTTGCGCCAGGCCGGGTCGAGGGTGAACAGCCCTTCAGGCACGATCACACCGTCGATCAGTGGCCAGGTGTTGTAGATAAGTCCGGCATCGAGACCGGCAACGAGCGCCCCTGCCCCGATCTGGATAAACAGCAACGCAACCAATACCCAATTGGCAACAAGCCATCCGCGTGACGGCGCTGCGCCCCGTGCAGGAGGCTCGAGCGTTCTCGCCACCCAGACGAGCGCCATCATCAAAACGCTGGCCGCGCATAGATGAGCGGCGAGGCGGTATTGGGAAACCGAGGTCAGCTCTGAAAGACCCGAGGACACCATCCACCAGCCCAGAAACCCCTGGAAAGCGCCGGCAACAAACAGACCCGCCATCGGCCAGACGAGACTTTTGGGTATGCGGCGCTGGACAAGGAAGATCACAAAGGGAACGGCGAAAGCGAAACCGAGCATGCGCGCAAGGAAGCGATGCCCCCATTCCCACCAGAAGATCAACTTGAACTCATCGACGCCCATCCAACTTTCGACCAGACGGTACTGCGGAATCTGCTGATACGCCTCGAATTCGGCCTGCCAGTCAGCGGCGGAAAGTGGCGGAATGATACCGGAAATCGGCTTCCAGCTGGTGATCGACAAGCCGGATTCGGTCAACCGCGTACCCCCGCCCACCACCACGATCAGCAACACGAACGCCGCCAGGCAATAGAGCCAGATGCGGACGGGCCGAATGCGGTCGTAATCGAGCGATGCGGAACCAGCTGAAGCGATGGCAGACACAGTGAGCGTACCGGAGTTGTCAATCCTGCCCGAAGTGCTAATGGGATGTCCGGCGGATGGCAATGATAACAAACGCCGCAGTATGGAGACACCAATGACTCAGCGCCAGCGCAAGGCCATCGGCATCGGACTGACCCTTTTGACGCTTGTCGTGTGGACGGCGCTGGGCCTGTGGATTTACGAACTCTGGTTGGTGGGCGCACACAACCTCGTACACCTTGGCTTTTTCGTTCTGTTCGGTCTCGCCTGGGTGTTTCCTGCAATGGTCGTGATACGCTGGATGCAGCGTCCCGACACCTGACCTTATTCCACATCGAGCCGACGACCGCGCCGCATCAGGGTGAACACTTCGGCGGTCAGGAATACGTCAATGAATCGCTGTTTCTGAAACAATCCATTTAGCGATACGCGAGGCAGCGCGTTGAGGTGGGCGGCGTGTTCGGCGTAGAGGCCGCCAGGGCGCGTGGTCACGGCAGTGGCAAATCCAAGGTCGGTCGCGGCGGCAAACTCGCGCGGCCCGGCGGCGGCAACGCCGCCGATGGGATAGGACAGATGGCGAGGTCGCGTGCCGAACTGGGCTTCGAGCACATTGGCCGATTGCTCAATCTCGGCCCGCATCTGGTTCTCGTCAAGCTTTGAAAGCTCGTAATGATGGACTGTGTGCGCGCCAATAGTGCAGAGCGGCTCGTCGGTGAACGTCCTGAGCTCGGACCAATCCATAATGAGACCGCGGCAGTGCGCCCCCAGGTCGAGGCCATAGCGCTGCGCCAGCGTCCTGATCGACGCCTCGCGCTGAGGTTCGGGCATTTTGCGGTAGCGCTGGTAGATGTGAGCAAAAGTGGTATTCTTTTGCTCCAATGTTCCCGCATCGCCGTAGTGCGGTCCCTCGGGCATCTCAACGACAACGACGTCATTGGCGGCAATGATATCCTCAAGCGCCTGCCACCAGACCAGCCCCACCCCATCGATCAGACCGGTCGGGATATAGAGGGTGAAGGGAGCCGCATGCTTGCGCAGGATTGGCAAGGCGTGGACGAGATTGTCGCGATAGCCGTCGTCAAAAGTGAGAACGATGAAGGGTTTGGCATCCTCGCTCGCGATGCGCCTTGTAGCCTCGTCGAGATCGACGATATCGAAACCGGCCTCTCGCGCACGCACGATGACAGCTTCGAGAAAGTCGGGCCGGATCTGCAGGATGGAATTGGGCGAAAATGCTGCCGGGGCATCGGGCAAAACCCTGTGCAGGGTAAAGATGAGCCCTCGCGCCGCCGAAAACCGCCGCAGTCCGGCCGCAATGCCCGGTAGTGCCAATGCCTCAAAGGCAGCCCTGTAAACTCCGTAACGGGGCACCTGGTTCGCTCAGGCGACTTCGGACTGCGCTTCGGCAGTCGCTATGATGCGGACATCGGAGAAGCCGAGTGCGCCGATTTCCCTGGCGGCGGCACTGTTGCTGGCCCCTGTCGAGGAGAGCAGGACACATTTGCCCTCAACGCCGGCAAAGAGCGGCAGGCTCGAGGTCATGCCGACCCGGCCCGTCACAACAACGATAACCTCATAGATATCTGACAGTGCATCAACCAGGGTAGCAACGCGTTCGGTGTTGCGGTTGAGCCGGGTTCCTTGTCCCCAGGGCACGAAGGCAAATCGGTCGTCAGCACCCCGGTGCACGACATCTCCGAAGTCGGCGCCTTCCGCGCATAGATCGGTGAGCCCCATCTCTATGCCCTGCTGACCACTCGCCGCATCGATTTCCGCTACACTCTGGCCGTTTTCCACCACCGCGGCCGTGAGCCGCTCGGCAAAGGCAAGGCTTTCCTCGTCGTCGCGGTCGGACGCAATAATGACCAACCTGTCGAGCCGTGCCAGGACGCTGGCGGCTAGCGCTTCGATTTCGGTGTCGATAAGGTCCGCTGGAGGCCGATGACCGATTATCGCCAATGGGGGCGAAGATGCCGGCTTGGCCGCCTCGTCCGCCAAAGCCGGTGTGCCCGCGGCATTCTTTTCTTCGCTGATCTCGGAGCTGACTTTGCGCACCGTCCGTTCGACCAGCGCGCGGCCCGACAAGAGCTCAGAGAAAATAACAGCGCCAATCTGCAGAAGAACCGAAGCAACGCCGACCGCAAGGAGCACCAGGCTTGACTTCGGCGATGCGGGCGAAGATGCCGGCACAGCTTCACTGACGATGCGCACGTCGGGCAGCGCCGAACTCATGTCAGACCGCGCCGACGCCTCGGTAAAGCGCAGCAGATAGGCGTTGAGCAGTTCGCGCTGCGCAGCTGCCTCGCGTTCGAGCTCGGCGAGGCCGACACCTTCGATGGTATCGGCACCAGCGGTCACTTTGACCCGATCGAGTTCGGCGCGCAGAGATTGCTCAAGATCGGCCTCGATTTGAGCCTGAGCTTCCAGGGCTTGGGCGACCCGGCGCCCTTCGCTGGCAATCTGGGAATTGATTTCGGCGATCTGGGCGTCGAGCGCGCGGATCGTGGGATGGCTGGGCAGGAATGTTGCCGCTTGCTGGGCGCGCTCTCCCTGCAGGCGCGCCAGTTCCTGGCTAAGCTGCTGCACGACAGAAGAAGCCTGCACATCAGAGACCCCGCCAACCGACTGCCCGGATTCAAGCAGGCTCCGGATCAGTTGAGCTCGTGACTGGGCTGCATTGCGCCGCTCGTTGGCTGCGGTGATCTGTGACGAAAAATTGGAGAGCTGCTGATTGGTCAGGCTCTCGTTGTTGGACCCCGTAAACAAATCATTCTGAACTCGGTAATCGGCGATGGCCCGCTCCGCAGCGACAACGCTTTGGCGCAACCGGTCGATTTCCTGTTGCAGCCACGCTGTCGCGTCGACCGTATCGGATATCTGCTGGCCAGCCCGCCTCTGGACGTGGGCCCGAACGATGGCATTGGCGACCCTGGCCGCCAATTCAGGATCGGTGTGGCGATAGGCCACCGAAATCAGCCGGGAGCTGCGTTCTTGCGTCACGACAAGGTTTTCAGCGATTTCGCCAATGATCCTGTTGTCGCTCCACCCCTCGAAGGCTGACTCGTCGCCGAGCGCCGCAGTCTCCACGGCAGCAAGGATCGTGTCCCGCGACTTGATCAATTCGATCTGGCTCGAAACGGTCGCGATGTCGATATAATAGGTTTCAGCACTCTGATTGCTCGCGGCGCTTGTATAGGCCGTACTGCGTGGCTCGACGAGAAGTTCGGCCCGGGATTCATAGAGCCTGGGCACAAACTGCAAAACCGCATAAGCGGCCGCCAGTAGCAGCACGGTCACAAACCCGATGCGCAGCAGCTTTGAGAACACCGCTTTGAGAATGACGCCAGCGTCTATGCTTTCCTCGGACCTATCTGCCCCGGATGCGGAATCGCTCATTTGGTCGCCCTTCGTTCGTCACGCGCTTATCGCCCCGACATGGTAAGCATTCGGTTAAGCCCCCTTTTCGCCCGGCTCGCGCTAAGAGCTTTTTAACCATGACGTGGGAGACGTAAGCTCACTGCATGAAACGGGACGGATATGATGGGTCGGCTGCGCCTAGCCTTGCTTTTGTTGCCGCTTTTTTTGGGCGCGTGCGCACATAGCGGACGCCCGGCCACCTATCTGGTCGAACAGAGCGGGCCTTATTTACTCGACAGCGGCGACGTACTGCGGGTCAGCGTTTACGGCGATGCCAACCTCACGAACACCTACCGGGTCGACGATTCCGGCGCCATCGCCATGCCGCTGGTGGGCGCGGTGCAGGCGCGCGGCGCAACCACCGAAGCGCTGTCGCGCAAGGTCGCATCGGCTCTGGCTGCCGGCTATATGCGAAACCCCAACGTTGCCGTGGAAGTTGCTGAATACAGGCCCTTTTTCATCCAGGGTGCAGTCGGTTCTTCCGGGCAATACTCCTATTCCTACGGCATGACGGTGCGGGCCGCGATCAGTGCTGCGGGCGGCTTTACCGATACGGCGAACCGCAACACCGCAACAATTTACCGCCGCCAAGGCAACGAGATGGTCAAAGGGAGCGTCGAACTCGACTTCCCGATCCTGCCAGGCGATACCATCGTTATCGCAGAACGCTGGATCTGAGCTGTGGCCAACGACAGCCTGCGCATTCTGCAGGTCATGCGCGCTCCGGTCGGCGGCCTCTTCCGCCATGTTGCCGATCTCACGCGCACCCTTGCAGAACGGGGACACGAGATCGGCATCGTGGTGGATGAAAGTGGCGATGCGCAGTCCGACGCCAAGCTGGCGACCATCGCGCCGTTCGCCGCACTGGGCATCCATCGCTTCTCCATCCCGCGCCTGCTGGGGCCGCAGGACATCACGACCCCCTACAAGATTCGTGCACTGGCCAAGTCATTGCGGGCCGACATCCTGCACGGGCACGGCGCCAAGGGCGGCTTTGGCGCCAGGCTGGCGCGTATAGGTCGAAAGCAGGCCCGCGCGGTCTACACGCCGCATGGGGGTGCGCTGCATTTCGATCCGCGCTCGCTGTCGGGTGGCGCGTTCATGACTATCGAACGCACGCTCTTGCGGCTGACGGATGCGCTGATCTTTGAAAGCCGCTATGCGCAGACGACCTTTGCCTCCCATGTCAGTCCGCCACACGGGCGACAGGAGGTGATCCACAACGGATTAGCCGAGGCCGAGTTCATCCCCATAAATCCCAATCCCGATGCTGCAGATTTTGCCTTTGTCGGTGAATTGCGGACTCTCAAGGGCATCGATCTGATCGTTGAGGCCTTGGCACCGCTCAAGGCACCAGATGGTCGCCCCGCCAGTATCATCATGGCTGGCGACGGCCCTGACGCTGCAGCTTTGCGTGATCGCATCGGCCAAATGGGACTAACCGATCGCGTCAGGTTGGCCGGCATTCGTCCCGCGCGGGAGATTTTCGCAAGCGGACGGTGCGTTCTGGTCCCCTCTCGTGCCGAGTCGCTGCCCTACGTTGTGATGGAAGCGGCGGCGGCTGGCAGGCCGGTCATCGCCACCGATGTTGGGGGGATCGGAGAAATTTTCGGCCCGACGTCGCAAAGCCTGATTGCGCCCGAGGATTCCGCGCCCCTCAAAGATGCCATGGCGGCGTTTCTTGCCGACCCGGCCTCTTTTGAGTCCGAAGCAGAGGCGCGCCGTGAATTCGTCCATTCGCGCTTCTCGCTGACCCGCATGGTCGACGAGATCGAGGCTCTCTACCAGTCGCTAACCATTTGACCAATTGCCGAGGGCGGTTTTAACGCCTTTTCACCATCGGCACCTCATAGTCCCGCGCACGAATTCATGACAATCAGTGCGAGGCCAACCCGTGTTCAGGGTCGATCCCAAAGAAGCCGTACTCAGCCACATATCCGCGAGCACCGGAACCATGGGGACGCTTGGCGCGGATGCGGAGGCGGCCGTGCAGGCCCCCGTCTCGCCAACGCTTTCGCATAAACTGGTCTCCGGCTTTGCTCAGCTGATCGAAGCCGTGCTGCTTTTGGCGCTCGGATTGGGTATTTATCTGTTTTATCTCGGCGGGATCGATCCGGTGCTTTATGTGCCGCTTTCGCTCGGCATCGTGGCAGCGGCAAACATCGCCTTCAACGTTGCCCGCACCCACCGCATTGCGGCCTACAGGACGCTTTTCAAGCAAATCCTGCGTGTTTTGGGGGGATGGACTGGTGTCTTCCTGCTTGTCGTCGCCGGCCTTTTCGCCTTCAAGGCGGGCGATCTGGTTTCGCGAATCTGGCTTGGCAGTTGGGCATTATCGGGCGGGGTCGCGCTGGTCTACTATCGCCTGACACTACGGGCGCTGGTCCTTGACTGGTCCACCAAGGGCCGCCTGCGGCGGCGCACTGTGATCGTCGGCGGAGGCCCCGCGGCCGAAGCTCTTATCGGGGCAATCGAAAAAAGCGCGACCAGCGATATCGACCTCATAGGTCTGTTCGACGACCGCTATGACGAACGCTCTCCCGAGGCGGTCGCCGGGGTAAAAAAGCTCGGCAAGGTTGCCGATCTTGTTGAGTTCGCGCGCCGCGCCCGCATCGATCTGGTCATCGTTTCGATGCCTCTGTCGGCCGAATCCCGCCTGCTCGAAATGCTGGGCCAACTGTGGGTGCTCCCGGTCGATATCCGGCTCAGCGCCCATATGAGCAAGCTGCGCTTTACCGACAAGACCTATTCCTATGTCGGGGACCTGCCGGTCTTCGAGATGGCCGACCGGCCGATTTCGGACTGGAATCTTGTTTTCAAATGGGTGTTTGACAAGCTCGTCGCGCTGTTCGCGCTCGTCGTGCTCTCGCCCGTGATGATCGGGACGGCCATCGCTGTCAAAGCGACGAGCAAGGGGCCGGTTCTTTTCAAACAGAACCGTCACGGCTTCAATAACGAGTTGATCGCAGTCTATAAATTCCGGTCAATGTACACCGACATGAGCGACGCCAAAGCGTCAACGCTCGTCACACGCAACGATCCGCGCGTTACCCCGGTCGGACGGATAATTCGCAAGACGTCCATCGACGAACTGCCGCAGCTCTTCAACGTCCTCAAGGGAGAGCTTTCCATCGTGGGCCCGCGCCCCCATGCGCTGGAGGCGAAAGCCGCCAACCGGCTTTATCACGATGCAGTCCATGGCTATTTTGCGCGACACAAGGTCAAGCCCGGCATCACCGGGTGGGCGCAAATCAACGGTTGGCGCGGCGAAACCGATACGGTCGACAAGCTGATGGCCCGCGTCGATCACGACCTCTATTACATCGAGAACTGGTCCATTCTGCTCGACCTTTACATCCTTGTGATGACACCAATTTCTCTGTTTACCAAGAACGAGAACGCGTTTTGACCCTCGCCCTGCCCGCTCCAACCGCGCTTGCGCAGTCCGAGCGTGGCCGGGCGTGGCTCGGCGCGAGCGCCAGAAAGGCGCTGGGGCTGATCGTCGGCATATGGATTTTTTCAGGAGGGTTCGTGATCGTCGAACCATCACCCTATGAGGTGATGTTTCTGCTTGCCTTTGCCGTAGCGCTGGCCGGCGGGCTGCAGCTACGGCGCCAGACATTGCCCCTGCTGTTCATCGTCGTTGCTTTTACGCCGTTTGCTCTGATCTCGCCATTTTTCATGGTCTACCAGGGCGTGCTTGATGGATTGATCTTCAATCTCGTTACGATCTTTCTGCTGATCACAAGCTATTTCGTCGCCAACTTTGTGGCTCAGGCGCCCCATACCAATATGCGACTGATCGCCAAGGCCTATGTTGCCATAGCGCTGATCGCGTCCGTTGTCGGAACTTTGGCCTATATGGGCTTTTTGCCGGGTGAGGATGTGTTCCTGCGGTTTGGTCGTGCCAAGGCGTTTTTTAACGACCCCAACGTTTATGGCCCCTTCCTCATTCTACCCGCGATGTTTGTTCTGCAGCGGGTGCTGCTAACAAGCGGGCGCTCCTCCCTCTGGAACGGCGCTGCCTATCTCGTCATCTTTGTGGGCGTTTTCGTGAGCTTTTCGCGCGGCGCATGGGGCCATCTGGCCGCTTCCTCCCTTCTGACCTTCGCCCTGGTGTTTTTCCTCGAGGCGTCGGCGCGGGAAAAAGTGCGCCTGCTGTTGATCGCCATCGGCGGGCTGATGATGTTGGCCGCCGCCATGGCGGTGCTCCTGTCGATCCCGGTGGTCTCTGAGCTTTTCGCCCAGCGATTTTCTCTCACCCAGAGTTATGACACCGGCGAGTTGGGCCGTTTCGGGCGCATCTGGTACACGGTCGATGTGGTCCTGACCCATCCCTGGGGTATAGGTCCGCTGGAATACGGATTTCTGCGCATCACCGAGCAGCCGCACAACACTTATCTCAATGTCGCTTTGACGTATGGCTGGGGCGGCGCAATCATCTATTACCTTCTTGTCGGATCGACCCTGGTGGCCGGCAGCAAGGCACTGGTCCGTCGCGCCCACCGCCCACTCCTGATTCCGGTGTTTGCCACGTTTGTGCCGATGATCGCCCTATCGGGAATCATCGATACCGACCACTGGAGACACTGGTTCCTGGTAACAGGACTGGTGTGGGGTATTTGCGCCGCGGCGCCTCACACTGAACGGCGAGAGCGCCAACTGCCTTAAAATATCTTTCGGACCAGCCACAGCACGGCAAGGATTCCGGTTATGGCCACCAATAGCCAGAACAGGCCCAAAACGACGACTGCGCCGAGCAGCGCTCCCAGCGAATCCCAAAAGCCCACGGTGCCGATCAGAATGGCCACCAGCACGATCAAAAGTATCGGCATAAAAAATCCCCTGTTTGAATTGAGAAGAAACGGCGCAGGTGGAAACGCGTCCACATAACCGTTTTTTGGCCATCGCACCCCTTGCGCTTCCCTCGGCTATTATATAGGTGAATGGCCAGTCGGGGCGTAGCGCAGCCTGGTAGCGCATTTGTCTGGGGGACAAAGGGTCGTCGGTTCAAATCCGGCCGCTCCGACCATTCACACCTTTACTAGCAAGGGCTTTTCGGCATCCCCCGTCGATTATGCCCGGGAAGAACGAAACGGAAAGATCGGCGCCTCGTGGCGCATTGTGGAACGGAAAGTCCCACGAAAATCCCCACCGAAGTTCCAGATTCGTTCTCAAACCCGATTCCCCTGCCGCCTATATGGTGGTATGGTGTGGCGTTACCGCTTCGGCGGATTGAAGTCCCGACAACGGGCCGGGGCCCAATTATATACTTGGCGTACTAAGGGATGATTCCTATGAGTGAGGTGCGTGACAGGCCGGTGCTAGATGATGCTGAGGTTGTTACCCCTGAGATGCGTCAGGCGGGGTTGTCCGTTTGGCAGGATTGGGATGCCAGGGGTGATTGGTCTCTTGAAAGGCTCGTAGTATCTCTGTATCTGGAAATGCGTAAAATTGACCCCGAATTTCGCCTAGGTGCTGAAAGGCAAAAACCAAGTCAGCGGTAAGGTGAGAAATATCGTGGTATAGTTTAATCAGGCTATCCACAGTTATCGGCATCTCCTGCCCCGTGGATTGGCTAATCGCCTTAACGTCAGTTGCGACTGACGCCTGTGGTGCAATTGAGTATTGAAAGCCACCGTGGGCGATCATATTGCGCCTCCAATGGAGGTCGCCAGACCGGTCAATGAGGTCGATCAAAGCTTCGGATATTTCGGAGTTCCACGTAGCTACCCACTCGCTGCATATGGCTTTGAACAAATTCCGCCTTCGTTTGTAGTTTAGCTTGTCCCAATCCAGTGTGTTTCTGTTGACGCCGTCTCTCGCCTCGCCAGAAATGAGCGCGTCTAAGCACTTGTCGAATGAGGCTTCGTAGTTCCCCCAATAGGCTACTACCAAGCCAATTGGAGCGTGGTATGCAGGGGGCAGGACTATGTTGCGCTGCGCAAGCTCGTGAAAGAGGCCGTGGGGAAACTGCTGGTGCTGGAGGATGAGCGGGAGAGCTTTATCGCCAACATGACGATACAGCCCCCGCCGGATGATGCCGATGCAGAAGCCCTGCCCGATGCGTGCCTCGACGCGATAGCGGGATCACTGGCCCATATATGCAGCACGGCGTTCAAGGCAGGATGGGAACCAGAAGCGATCTACGCCGCTATTCACAGGTGGACCGATGACATGGCAGAATTTGACCGTAAGGCCACGGGGAGAAATCCACATGGCGGGACATAGGAGGCGGGAATGGATGATGTGCTGGCTTGCGAGGAGGCCATGGAGCCTGACGTCAGGCAGGCGATAGACACAGCCATAGAGGCGGGATGGGACCGGGAGACGGTTTATGCCGCCCTGCTCTCATTGGCCCAGAACCTGCGACGGGCCGATATGGAAATCAGTCAACCGGACGAATGAGGCGCAGGCCCTCACGAATGACGGTGACGACGAAATCGGCCTCGGCTGTCTGCCCCACACCACAACAGGCGAAGGTCAGAACGAGACGCCCGGATATCTTGTGGGGCCGCCAGTCAACAGGCTTGGAGCATTTCGGGCAGGTGATCATTGAGGATCGATGCTGGCGGTCTGTGATCGTTCAAGGCGCTCGAGTATTTCCCGCGTAACTCGGAGATCGGCCGCCAATGAGTTGAGCGTGGTTTCCAGAGATCGCATTGCGTCAGACGTGTCCCTGATCTGGGCCTCTATCACGCCGATGCGCAGTTCGTGGTTGTCGATCATGCGCGTCGAGGCTTCGAGGCTGCCCACCCGCGTTTCCAGCCGTACGATATTGGCAGCGTTCTGCGCTCGTCCGGTCTGCATTTCCGAGATGGTGTAGCCCCACGCTACGAAACCAGCGGCAAAGCCGATCAGCACGGTGATGGTGTTGAGGTTCCAAACCCATTGGAATTTTGGAGCGGAGACATTCATGTCATTGTCCTGATCTGCCACGGGAGCCCCTATAGTCAAATGCCCTTGGTAGGCGCCCGGTTCTACCGGACGCCGGTGCTTGTCAGCGATTGCGCGTTTCGATCTCGCCGTAGTACCCGGTGCGTGCCCGAGCCTCGGCTTCGGTCAGGACCGGGATGGAAGGCTTCTTGTTACCGATGGCCCAAACCCCTGCGGCCCAGATGCCGTTGATGATGGTGAGCGCGGTTCCCTCATCAAGCCCAAGATCGATGCCGAAATACAGGCGGACGAAGTGAACCCCGGCCATAACGATGGAGAACCAGAACTTGGCCGCCGTCAGCGGGCCGAACATGGAGAGGATGCGAAAGATGATAGACATGGTGCTTTTCCTTTTTCAGCGTCCAAATATGAAAAAGGCCACCAAGATGGCGGCCCCTACGAGGATGGCGATAAGACCGCCAGATTTGATCGGAGAGCGGGGTTTCGGCCCCGATGGCACTTCGACGTCCGGGTCATCGGGCTGGCGCTCTGGATTGTACTGAGCGGCTTGCAGCGCCCCTTCCAACGTCAGGGCAAGGTTGCCGATCTCGCTGTCCTTGTCCGTGCCATTCACGATGCGACGGCCGTTGATGTATTCGCGGAGATCTTCGTCGTCGGTCTCGTCAATGCCATCGATGTAATCGTCCAGCGCCTTGCCGGTGAACCAGCCGTCTTTCATCCCGTCGAACAGGATGCGGACAGACAGCTTGGGGTCCATGGCCTTGTCGGGATTGCTGACCAGATCGACGCCATAGAGGTTGCTGGCCTTCTGGTAGTTCTCGAGCCATGTGATTTGAACCAGGCCCCTGCCATAGAACGGGTAGTAGCGCAGGTTCTTCTTGCGCCATGCCTCGCTCAGCCAATACGCCTCGCGCACCGGCTGCATGGTCTTGCCGCTCTCCCACCATGCCGTGGCGAGGATGTAAGCCAGATCGTGGATGGGCGTGCGGCGACCCTGGGCCTCGTCCAGCACGTGCTCGAAGCCTACCACATTGGCCTGCGTGAGCGCGCCAAGCTTCGGCCTCAAAGCGTCATAAAACGCCTTGCGGTTCAGGGCCATCACGGCCTCCTTATCGATGTTTGATGATTAGATCAGGGTGTGCAGGTGCCAACGTCGCCCTGCGCAAGGCCGTGCCCCGTTCCAACGAAGTTCACTGGTTCACCTGTGGATGGATATGAAAAAGCCCCGCTCTATGGCGGGGCGGGTTGCAATTCTGTGTTGGACGCGGTTTAGGTGCCACTGGGGCTGAGAAGGAAAGACTTCATCGATGAACGCGCGTTTCGCGACCGCCGTATTCTGGACGTTCTGTTTCGTTCTTTTCTCTAAAATCGGCTGGTACGACCTGCGCGTCTATATGGACCCGGACCAGCGCCGTGAGTTCATGCGCCTCGCGTTTGCGGTGTGGGTTCTTGCACAAGGCGCTGTGTGGTTGCCAGTCGCCCGACCTATGCTTAGGCAGTTCAACTGGCTCGCTGCCCTCTGGTTCCTTCTAATATCGCCGTATTTCATCATCGGAATCATCAACGGCAATTTCGGGATCGACATGATAGCCGATGCGGTTCGGTACGCATTGCCCGTGGGCTATCTGCTCTTTGGCTTGCTGATGTTCCGAACGCTCCCCATCCGGACCATCCTTACCGCAATCATAAGCTCGCTAGCCGTTTGGGTTGTGCTCCGAACCGTCATTCATCTTCTCATTGCCAACCGAATAATGCGGTACGGGATTCAGTGGGAAGTGTTTCTCCCTGCTCTCCTGATTCCACTCACCCTCTATTGCCGAAGACGCCAACTGGGTGCTCTCGCTGCTGCCCTACTTGCCGTGGTGGCAATCTTCTCGCTCGGGCTTACGCGTTCCGTGGTGGCCGGGACAATCCTGGCTGCGGGAATTTGCGGACTTTTTGCCTTAGCAGGAATCTTCCGGCACACGCCTAGAAGCATCACACTCGGAGCGATAAGCGCCTTCGTGATAATTATAGCCTTGATTCCTATGGTTGTCTCCATGCCGGGGTTTGGTCGATTGGATGCGAGCGCCGTATTTGAAGATGAAGCGCTGCCGTCTACGCCAGATTACGAATATGGCACAGCGTCCGACACCGGCGTTGGCGGGGAAGATCCTTCCACTTTCACCGACGCGACCGAAGCCCACAGTCGTTGGGAGGCCGCTATCGCCTCTAACGCGGCTGGCTTGGGAACACGTTTGGCAGAGGCCGAGTACTTTCTCGCCCTTACGAATTCAAGCTGGCAGTCGGCGCTTTTCGGGATTGGCGCAGGCACACGACAGACAGTCACTACGCCCAGTGGAGTGGAGCGCATCGTCCGTGCTCCGCACATTACCTATGTGATGATCATCTATCGACACGGATATGTCCTCGGGCTTGCGATAATTCTGTTGCTGGCTTTTTATGGCATCCCTCATCACATACGATCAGCCCTGCGTCCTTCTGATCCGGAAACGCGGGTATTTTTTATCGGGCTGCTAGCCTACCGTGGCGCACTTATCGGCATGGCGGTTCTGCACCAAGGGTTGATCGACGACCCCATGGTGTTCATCGGGCTAGCTGCTGCCAGCGCGTTGCCCGCTCCACAGAACGACAAGTCAGCACGAAAAAGATGATTGTCGCACTGGCGTTTGCCAGTTTTGTGCAGATATGCTTGATACTCGGCCTCGCTCAGCGTGACTTTCGGGGGATCATAATGAAAAAACTTCTATCGCTTCTGACCAGGGCAGTTAGAAGCCCATCGATTCACTTTCAGTTTGGCAACATTGCCCTGATGATGTTTCAGTCATTCGTGGCCCCATTCATTATCGGCGTTGCCGCGTTCGGTGCGCAGATGCTGTTTTTGGCGCCGGTGTTCTTTGCCCAGGCGCTTCTGGAACCATCCTATCAGGCTGACTTGAACTCAAGCACCGACGGCGAAACAGCCAACATCAATCTCTCGAATATCGCTCTACAAACAGGCGTGTTATTGACAATCGCCGTCGCGGCAACGATAGGCGACTTCGATATCATTCTGCTGATCTTCGTCGCCATATTTTACGCCCTCTACTCTCTCATTGGCGCGGCCGCGTTTGCCTTGAAAGATGTGAAACTCGCAGCCGTTGCCCGATACACCTCCTTTGCGGCCTATCTCGTGACATTCCTGTCCATGGTCTATTTGGATATCCAAGGAGCCATTATTGCTGCCAACTTGGCTGGCTTTGCCTTGGCGTCCACGATTGTAGGCGGCATTCTACTGACTCAGCGCAGGGTGTCGTTTCGGTGGGACCGGCCCTCTTTTGGAACACTCGCAGGCGGGTTATCGTTTCGTCTGCCCACAATATGCATAACCGGCCTCACAACGATCGTTCTCGGATACGCCGGAGCAACGGCGGCCACCATTGGCGAATTCCGCATCTTCATGGCCGCGATAAGTTCAGGGCGCTTCATAAACGTCGTCCCCCTCGCAAAACTTCAGGCATCGATCCAGCGGCACCTGGCATTCGGCGATACGGAACTGCCCACGTTGTTGCGATATTATGGGGCTTCTTATTTGGTCTTTGCAGCCGTCCTGGTTGCGGCTTTCCCTCTCGCCTACGAGTTGGCTTTCGGCAGCCCTTCGTTCAATCGGATCACGCTGCTTGCAGCCTCACTGTTTTTAGTTGCGCAGCCCTTGGCCTACTACATATTCGTCCTCAGACCCCTTTCTCCCATCTTCAACACCACGTTCCCAGCGTTGCTTTCAGTGGTGCTGATGGCGATGTTTTACGCGCTTTTCGCTTTGAGCGGATCAGCGGATTTGGCAATCAGCATATCCATTGTTGCACTTGTGTTCGTATACGTGCTGGCCGCTCGTAGCATTGGGCCTGTTGCCGCCACTCATCGCGCTTGAGGAGTATGCGCGGTGCCCCTAATGGGGCACCGCCGATGCCGAAACTACAACCATTCATCCTGTTTCAGCACAATAAACCGGAACGTTGCGCTGCTCAGGTCAACGGCCGACCCGGAAGGGTTGTGAATATTAACGCGGACCGTATTTGTGCCGACGACCGCAGCTGTCATTTGCAGACCAACAATCCCGGTCGACGTAGTTGACCATCCGATGACGATATCTCCTGCGGAGACCCCGGAAACTGTAAACGTAGAAGATGATGCGCCGCCAGCCGCGATCGAAGGCCAATCAAAAACAACTTCCGCAGTAACCACGTGTTCATCCAGCGGAGCACGAAATCCGGTGCGGTACGTGTCCACGATGGGGCTGGAAGCGTCGACGCGATTGTTGCGCTCATACCCAGTAACACCAGAGCCAACCATGACCTTTGAAACAGGATAGCCGTTGAACCAATTGTTAGTGACGGAGACGTTTTCTCCGGCATTCAGTACAATTGAATGGTCTTTCCCTCCGCTGTCCTGGAAGTTGCACCCATCAATAACGAGCGAGCGCGGAGCCCGAACCTGTAGCGGCGGAGTGCGGATGTCCTGCCCAGTGCTGCCGCCGTTCGCCTCGAAATAACACCCATAGAACCCGACCGCATCGGAGAATTCATTGACATCGGCACCTCTTGTCAGGTTGCCCTCAATGGCCGTTCCGTAAAAATGGACACCAAATGCGCGGTAGATAAAAACGCCTATATTGCACCAGGCGATTTCGCCGCCGTACACCTTCCATGCATAGGCGCCCAAAGATGCATTAGGGTCTTGCGTGAGCTTCAGCCCAATGCCGTTAGTCAAATCGTGAATATTGGGGTTATACATATCGACAAGATATGACCCCTCAGAGACCAACCCATCGCCGGTAGATGCGCGGATTGTCAAGTCGCGGATGACACCACGAACAGGCGCATGGCCGCTTACAGCCTTGCCCCTCAGGAATACGGCAGGCCCAACCGCCCCGGCGCGGTCAACCCTGATCTTATCGATGCCCCACAAGGTGCGTATCTCTGGGAAAGAGACAGCATCAACCACAACGCCCGCACCGTTGCCCTTTAGGAACGAAGCAACGCCCTCGCCAACCAACCAGTTATGGCTCTTGAGGTAGAAGTTGTTATTCAGTTGGTAAAACCCTGAAGCGCCGGGGACGTAAATACTGCCCCCTTCGGACGGGAGCGCTGCCTGAGCATCGTGGAGCGCAATAGCGTTGTTTGTCGTGCCGCTGTCTGACTTTCCACCCCACCAGCGTATGTCGTGAGGGCCATCGTGCTGACGAACCCACGCGCCTTGCGATCCGTCAATGGCAGAACCATCTGGAATGATGTAAACACCTTCTCCAGGGTCAATATGCTTGTTGAAGGTGAGGTTTGTTGTTCCTGTGAGATTGACGGCGGTTCCCGCAAAGGCATCAGTCGCGTTCAATGCCACTTGAAAACGGTCGGGGTCGTATTCGGTGGCGTTGACCTTCTGTGCGTCTGCTGAGCCGCCCGCGCCATCGGTAATCGTCTCATCAACGACATACGCGCCAGTCAAATTGCTCAGATAAAGAAGGCCCCACGTCCCGCGATCATCGATCTTGTCAATGGTCGCCGTCGCGCCCGAAGTGCCGCCTGTCAGCGTCTGACCTACCGTAAACGCCGCAGTCTGATTATAGAAGTATACGGCATCTGTTTCCTGCGCGATAACTCGATAGATCGTTTCTGCTGTCAGACCATCTGCTGTCGTGGTTGGATATAGGCCGTCGCCAGTGCGTAACCCGTGATCTGCGAGCGTGAAAACGTCTCCCGCATCGTCAACACTGGTCGTCGTCAGCGAGGACGGCGACAGCCTTGCCGAAAGATCGCTCTGGTTCCAAAGGAAAGCTCCCGCCCGCCCCGACTCTGCCAGATAGGCGACGTTGTAGCGCGCGGTATCGATCGCGGCTATACCGGCACACGTCGGCTGCACATTGGCGAGGGATAGGGCCACAGCGTTTGCAAGCTTGGGCTCGGTAACGGACCCGTCATCGAGTGCCGCGTACGGGAAGGGCTGCCATGTTGATCCATCAAAATACCGATAGATCTTGCTCGTGGTGTTCCAGTAGAACTGGCCCTCGACTGGCGTTCCGGCGGCCGTTGCGGCAGCCGTATCGTCAGCGAAGTTGCCAAGGAAATGGGACAGGAATTCTTCCAGCTTGGCGGCGGCCTGCGCAATGATGTCAGCCGGCATGACCGAGCGCAGTGAACCATCCGTCTCGCGTGTCAGAAACAGTCGCTCCGAGAACGCACCGGCTGGAAACTCAGCCCCATTATAATCATAGGCAGAGACCGGATCATCGCCGTTGATCGAGACCGTCACCGGGCCCGTGTTCGGCGTCGACGGCTCAATAAAAAACGCAATCAACCGATGCAGGATCAACGCCCGGAGATGCCGTCGCAACAATTGCGTTTTCATCCCCGCCAACAATGGTCAGCCTTGCCAGCGTATCGGACAGGGGCCGAGCAAACTGCCATTCCGTATCATCGAAGCTATAGACCCAGTACCCGTTGTTCGACACGACAGGATCGGCATAGACCACACCGGCACGGGGCAGTGCTTCGCCCTCCTCGGGTACGGGCGGGATGTATAGTTCCAGTTCGGCCCGCGTCAGGGCGGGAACAATGCCCGCCTGTAGGCTGAACACGATGCCCTCAACATCCTGCTCCTGCATCGTCCCAATGGCCACAAACCGCCATTCTGCTGAGAACCCAGCCTTAGTCGCCGTGACCCGGTAAGCCCCGCCCGTGGTGTGGAACGAGAACGTTGCATCGGGCGCGGTGAAGCGATTGCTGATCTGATTGAGCCCGTCCCTGTCAGAATAAAGAACGGCCAGCAGTCCGGTGCTTTCGCTGCGCACCTCGATCTCACAACCAGCCACAGCGTTGCCCGCCGCGTCCTGCACGGTTCCCGTATATCTTGCCAATGTCATGGATTAATTCCTAGTTGACCTGGGGCCCGCGAAGATCGCCCGAACCCGTTATTGTGATGTAGGACACGCCATCGATGGCCGATCCTGCAGCACCGCCAGCGCCGCCGCTTGTTCCATAACCCGCCTGACCTGCCGTACCCGACTGGCCCGGCCCGCCACCTGCGCGACCATCACCCGCCGCATATCCGCCGCCACCACCTGCGCCGCCAGAGGTTGCCGAGCCGGGCTTTCCAGACGAACCGTTGTACTGAGAGCCGGAGCCCCCAGCGCCGCCCGATCCAGCCAGAGTGCCGGCACCGCCGCCGCCGCCGCCGCCGCCGGATTGGCCGAAGCGCGAACCACCGCCACCACCACCACCACCGCCACCCCAAATCTGGGCGCCCGATAGAAGCTCTAGGGTAATCGGAGAGCGGGTGTAGAGCGCACGCCCGCCTGCACCACCTGATGCACCGTTACCGCCGTTCTGACCGCCCCGCCCGCCGTTACCGGCGCGGCCCTGAATTCTCCCGCGCACCTGAACGAGCGGAACAAACCCTGCAGGCCAAGTGCCGACGTGCATAGCAGGACTGCCAGTGCTGGTGGACCCGACCACAACTCCCGAATTGACGATGAAGGTGATCTCGTCACCTTCTGTCAGTGGCGGAAACAGGCTGTCGTGAATGCTGCGCAGATTGATGTTGTTCGCGCTGCCATCGATGATGATGACGCGGTTCGTCAGATCCTGCTCATCAAGATCGAGGAAGCGCACCTCCTCCCCTTCAAGCGAAAGCCACGCATCGCCGGGCCGCATGCGGGTGATCTGCATCGGCACCTGATCGCGCTCACCGCTGGCCAACTGCATCGGCCATGAGGACATCAGATAGCCCGTGCCAAGCTGAGGGTCGCGGTCGCGGAACACGTCGAATGAGAAAGCACGAGGCGCGGACTGATACCGCCCGATCTGGATCAGGTTGAGCCGTTCGGCGACGGTTCGCCCGAAGGCCGGTATCCAGCGCGAGAATATGCGCTTGATGGTGGGCTGGTTCTCTACGTCAAAGTCGGTCGCGTCGTATGCCTCGATCGAGCGATAGTTCTTGGGGTCATCGACGTTCTCGAGCGGGTTGATAAGCCCGTAATACGTGATGCAGTTCGTGATGCGCTTTGCGGGCTGGTCCTTGATCCGCAGCGTTCCCTTGCCGATGTTCTCCTCGCTCCATATCGCGGCATCGGTATTGATGGTTCGCAGCACCTGGAGCCGAATGGTCTGGGTGATGTCGTCCGGTATCAGCACCAATGCGGCCTGCTCGACCAACTCGGACACCAGATCGCGAACCGGGGTCGGTTCAGCGATCATCGCGGTATAGACCCGGCGCAGATATGCCGCGGTTTCATCCTTCCAGTCCGCCAGCGGGATTTGAGCGTCAGGAATATTAGCGTAGGTCGTGAACAGGTCTTCGATGATGTCCGCTGGATCGACGCCCTGATAATAGAGGCACACCTGTGCCCGGTCCTGAGCGCTATGGGACTGTGCCTCGGTTCCGAACTGGCCCCGCGTCAGGGTCAGGGTGTCACCCGACCGTGTGAAGGCGACAATCTCGCTGCCACCGATCGCCAGATGACCCGATGACGGGTATTCAGCATTGCCGATGCCAGACGGCGCCAGCGTTGCCGATGTTGCCCCGGCGGTGATGTCCGCAACGAGATAGCCCTTCGAAGGTGTGGGCGCCAAGGCCCGGTCACCATCGGCCAGCTTAATCACGTCCTTGCCGGTGATCGTGAATCGCCCGTCCTCATCGGTGTCCGTCGAATCGACAAACAGATGACGGGTTTCCATTTCCTCAAGCGTCTGGCCCACGAAACCGCGAATGAGGCGGATGGGACGGCCCTTGAGAACCGGGTGCCGGGCGCGGACTTGCCCCAGAACGTGCCGACCTTTGCCGGGTCATAGGTCCGCTCGGTGCGATACTTGTCGAATCCCGCCCCCGTATCGCCGTAGGGATGGTCGGAGAGCGTCACGGAGAGCTTGGCCCGCACCCCAAGGCTCGGCTCCCCCAAAGACAGCTCAGCGGGTTCGTATCGGGCATCTATGATCGATGGAATGGCATCAATGCCGCTCTCATCGAGATAGGCGGCGGCCTTGGCGAACCGGAGCGTAACAGTGCCCTCGTCAAAGTCCTCGCGTTTCGCACAGGTCGAATACGTGTTGAAACACTTGGTTTCGCTATCGACGCCCAGCACGGCGGTGCACGGCCGCAACGCCATAGCTCAGCGTGCAATATGGAATGTCGATTTCCACGAACGTTATTGCGCGTTGGGCGGTCATAGCGGCTCACAAAAAAGCCGCCCCGAAAGGCGGCGTTGGGCAAATCCATCGATACAGGGCAGTTAGCGGACCATGCCGCCGTAGTTCAGCACGACATCAACGTAGATCGATCCCTCGTTTGGGCTGGGGATCGGCGGTCAGCCAGCTTATACCCAACGCTCTGGGGCCTGCTCTTGGGCAGCCAGGCAAAGAGAACGCCCCCTGACGCCCCGCGTTGAACAAACTCGCTCATTTCATCGTAAACCAGTCCGCCGGCAGGTTGTTGAACTGCGCGCTGGTCTGGGCCGACTGGCCCGTCACGATGCGCCCGAGGAAGTTACCTGCCTCTGACGTTCCATTGACCACCTGAGTTTCGCGCGCATGATCGAGAGGTACATGCCCTGCCGATATCCCGTGAGGAAAAACGAGAAGCTTGCCCACGACATGAACGGCGGCCGAGCCACGACTGTCGGCGGACGTGATGGCACCCGCAGCGTCGTGACGTTGGCAGGCTCAAACCTCCATCAACAGCGAGCGAGGTTGTACGGCGGGAATGAATGCCTCGATCACCTTCTACCCAAACCGCATCGATAAGAGCCTCAACCATGATCGTCGCCCGGCAGTGCCGAAGTTCGACCGGGCGAACCCGACCCGCCGTCAATTGATCTGGCCCCCGGTATCGACCTCAGATGGTGACCTCGCCCGTCGCCGCTGCCTTCCACACTTACGATCGTGGATTCGGTCGCAAGGGTTGGCTTGGCCGGATATGCATCATCCTCCGAACTGGCCGTGATCGAGGCAAACGTCCGCAATCGAATCCCACAGGATGACTGGCGCGGATAGATTGACGGCGCTGGTCGGCCGGAAACCAGCGACCGGGAAAGAACGATCATTGGTTCACCGCCAGTTTGAATTTGGTCCCGACGCCGTCGCTCATTTCCTCGGTCATCTGTTCGAGCAAGCCCCTGACGTCATCGCGGCTATACCGGCCACTGCCGCCAAGGGTGAGGTTGATCTGGGTCGTGCGTTGCGTCTGTTGCGGCTGGGAAGCCTGCGACACAGCAGAGCCCTTCACACCGGGCGCACTTGCGCTGCCCTTCTGGGCACTGGCTATAGCTGCGATCTGGGCCGCACCCGTGGCAGCGGCCACACCAGCGGCGGCAAAGCCCCATGGCGTTGGGCCATAGGTGGCCAGGGCCTTCATCACCGCCTCGGCAGTCGAAACCACAGCGTTGGCGATGGCAAAAGCCTTATTGTCCTGGAACATCTGGCTCAGGGCGCTTGTCAGGCCGCCCGCAAGGCCGAGAACAGAGCTTGCAGCCGTGGCGTTGGCCCGGAAAGCCGCTGCCCCGTATTGCTCCCATGATATCGCGCCTGCGGCCAAAGCCTCATCCAGTACGGCCATGTCATTGGCAAGCTGCTCGAATGGGCTTTTCTGGCCATCCACAAGGGCAAGGGCCTCGGCAAACTGGTCTAGGTTATCGTTGGCCGCCTCTAGCGCCCCGCCGAGCAATTCTATGTCTTGGGTGAGCTCGGGTATATCGGGCAGGTCAGGCAGGTCTTGACCGCCGCCACGCCCGCGCCGGCCCGGTGTTCCCGGCACATTGGGCTCAGGCGTGCCGTTCATAGCCAGATCCCAGAAGTGTTCCGCCAACCCAAACTGAGTATCAGCCGCCTGCCGTGCGCGATCAGCCTCACTAAGCTGGAGATTGCCGGGAGATGCTATTGCGCCGAATGTATCGGGAGCCTGCCCGGTGATGGCGGACATCATGTTTTCGAAGCCTACGAGAATGTTGCCCCACGCCGTGCGGAAAGCCGCCTCAACGCTAAAGGCTACGCCTCGCAGGGCCCGATCCATAGCGGCCGCGCCGTTCTTAATGCTCTCAATGGCTCGGTTCGCAGTGCGGCCCGCATCCTGCATGGCTTGGCCAAACCCGCCGGCTCGTTCAATCGCAGCCCAAAGCTGATAGACCAGTTCGCCAGCGATGACGACAAGGGCGCCTAGCCCGGTTCGGATCAATGCCGCACGGGTGGCGACCAATGCCGAGACGAAGCCCCATGCCGCCGCCGTGGCGGCCACGATGGCACCCCGGAACGCAATGGCCCCGGCTACCGCGGCAACGGCCATGTATGACACAAGGCGCTCCATATTGGCGGCCAGTATGTCTGCGGCCCCGGCAAGTACCTCCATTGCCGGAACAATGATTTCCAGCAAGGCTTGGCCAGCACCAAGGGCGTGATCGCCAAAGCGGGCCATCACGACATTGAGCCGCTGATCGAGCGATTCCGAAACCCGGTTGAACGCCTCGTCCGCCGCGCCTGCCCGCTCCTCCATATCGCCAAGGATATCGTTGAACTTCTCGCCGCCCTGTCCCGCAAGCGAGAACACGGCCCGCAGAGCCTCGGTCGATCCGAACAGCATGGCAAGCGCTTCCTGGCTGCCCCCGGTCGCCTCGACCAGGTATTCCATGAACCCGGCAAGGCCCATGGTTTGCGCAGCCGTGGCGCTGAACTCAATACCAAGCTCTTTGGCCAGATCGACGGCCTGAGACGAAGGCTTGAGCAGTTGCGTCATGATGCCCGAAAGGCCCGTGACGGCCATCTCGGTCGACTGCCCCTGTGTGGTCAGCGCGGCCGTGGCGGCGACGATCTCATCAAAGCTCAGACCCACAGCCGTAGCCTGGGGGATAACCCGGCCCAGCGTGCTCGCCAGTTCGTCAATCGTGGTCTTGCCCGCCCTCATGCCAACGA
>VCJN01002493.1:0-69124 GCA_006384855.1 Tetraselmis striata
GCCAGAAATTCCCTCCTTTCTTCCGCCACACACACACACACATGTGCGCACAAACACTTATGTGTATATACGTGCCCTGGGTCCCCATTGATTGTGGCTGTCTGTCAATAGCTTGGTCCCATGGTCTGAGGCCCCATGCCATTGTTTTGCAGCAAAATAAGCCGGCGTGCCTGCCCTTTATGGCGGGGACGTGACTTGACACTGCATAGACTGACAGTGCCGCTTGTCTGGCTGGGTCGCCTCCTGATGGCGATTCCTGGTCCTTAAAAGCGCCAGAAATTCCCTCCTTTCTTCCGCCACACACACACACATGTCCGCACAAACACTTATGTGTATATACGTGCCCTGCGTCCCCATTGACTGTGGCTGTCTGTCAATAGCTTGGTCCCATGGTCCGAGGCCCCATGCCATTGTTTTGCAGCAAAATAAGCCGGCGTGCCTGCCCTTTATGGCGGGGACGTGACTTGACACTGCATAGACTGACAGTGCCGCTTGTCTGGCTGGGTCGCCTCCTGGCGGCGAGTCCTGGTCCTTAAAAGTGGCAGAAATATGTTCTAACCGTTTTCAGGCTGCTCACCGCGCCAATCTGCCAAATTGTATCATATCCTGCTGCATTGTTGCTGCCACACATGGCTGATTGTGACCCTGGTCTCTTTGCTCCCCCTCGCAGGGTTCAGCTTGGGTTGCTACCCAAGCACGGCGGTGCAGAGCCTAAGGCTAGCCCAGCAGGGAAAGCGGCAGAAAAGGCCGAGGTGCGCAGCAGCAAGCAGAAGCGCAAGTCTACCGGCGAGGCCAGCACCAAGGCAAACAAGGTGAAGAAGGCCAAGAAAAGCTCGAGTGCGGCTGAAGAGCTGCCTGAAGCTGGGCCGGCTGCGATGTCTGCGTTTTCATTTGCTGCCAAGGCATATGCGGTGCATGCAGAGAAGCAGCCCGTGCCTCAGGACAAGAAGTGGTGGGGCTGCAATTACTTTTGTGTCGGCTGGCTGTCTTGCGGGATTGGAGCCGGCTGAAGAGGCCAGGAAGCGCCAGACATTTTGCGAGGACGACCAGGAGAAACTGTACCACCAGACACAGGACAAGAAGGCTGCGGGCCGGCAGGGCATCGGTGTCCGCGGCAGCGCCATCAAGATTGCGGGCGGCAAATACGAGGGCACCAAGGTGAAGTTTGACGACGATGATGGCGGCGAATTCTCGGGCGCTGCCGCGCCTGCCCGGGCTGATGCAGACCAGGTCGCAAGTATCAAGTGGAAAAAGCTGATCACCACCAAGCTGCAGGAGGCGCCCGATGGAGCCATGAAGGTGAAGAAGCTGCAGAAGCAGGTCGCAACGCAAGCGCTGGCCAAAATCGGGATGGATGTATGCCTGGAGCACCTGAAAGAGGTTGTCATGCAGAAGCTGACCAGCAGCTCGCGGTTTGTTGTAGAGGGGAAGCTGGTGCGGTGCTGCTAGTGTTTGCCTTTGCCCCCTGGTAATATCGATTGGCTTGGTTACGAGTGCATTGCCAGGCATCCTTGTGGCATGATGAACATTTCCCAGGTATAGCGTACTTCCCCGCATTCCAAGCATTGCCAGTTCATGCCAAGCATAGCAGGTCCGCCCATTCCAGTTTTGCGGGTTGAGATGAAGCTGTGAGCCAGATGTGCACAGCCGGATACTGCTTGCGGGCCAAAAAAAAGAAAAAACAGTTGCACCTATACTAGGGCAGCAGCCGAGGATGTTCTGGGGGCGGCTTTCATTTATACGCCATTTAATGTCCCATAGGACATAATTGTGTTCCAATGATATCCAGAACACAGTGAGAAATGTGCAAATAAAAGAGTCTGCCAGCAGTGGCGGCATGAGCAACATGGGGCGATGACGTGTCGTTACAAGCGCAACATCTCACCTCGCCGTATTGCGCGCTCGTAATGGCCTGCGTTCAGCTGGCCTGGCAGCTCTTGAAAGCCGTTGAAGATAGAGTAGGCGGAGGCCTCCCCCTCACCCCGCTTTCCCAGGTTTACCAGCATGGCGCCAATCGCGGATATCAACATGAAGGGAATGGCATACCCGATGCGGCAGCTCGCAATGAAGACCGCCGCCCACATTGCAAGCTTGGCCCATGCTTGCCACCGGATGGAGGCGAGCGCAGCCGATATGCTTATAATCTGCGGCAATTCCAACGCACTGAGGTGAGACTAGCCCGTCACCGCTTCCGGCAATATGGCAAAGGAAACTGCGTGCAGTTAACAAAAGGGCAAGCATTCATATCAAAACATGTGACTCGACAGATTGCGGACAATTCATCCACAGTACCTCCTCCTCCTCCGCCTCGTCTGGAGCGGCATCCACCAGCCCTGCCACTGCCTCGGACGGCGCTTTTGGAGCTAGAAGCGCCAAGATGGTTGCTTCCGGTGTTAGCTTTGGAGGCGGTTCCGAGTCTGATATTCATGAGGGCAACCAAGGGGTGAGAGCTGTTTCCGTCTTGCTGGTGCCAAGTAATTATGCCCGCTCAAGCTGGAACGCTACTCCTTATACAGCGGCATCCCATCGGTTTTGGCTGCCAGAATTGGCTATCTCGAGCCATGACTGGACAATCATTGGTGGTGCTGGCTACTAGTAGTGATCAGGCAACGCACCTAGAAGTGTCCTTCCTTTCCAAACCAATTTGAGACGGTCCACCGGCATTGATGTCGCTTCACTACATGCCCTTCGTAGCTCGAACACCTGCTGATACAAAACAGGGGAGTGCATGACCCCAAGGTAGTCCTCTTACAATACACACTGGCATTCACCACACCCGCCCTGCTGCTCCCTGTTTATTTACAGGTGGGCCCCCGGGAGAACTAAATAGCAATGAAACAGGTAGCAAACCTGGAAGCCGGGCTACCATCTGGCCCCACAAGGCGGCCGCGACTGCGGATCTGAAGTTAGACTACAAGAGTACCATCGTTTGCGTGCACAAACAAGGAGCACAGAAAATCGCCGTAGTTGCAGGAAACCGTCATCAAGGGGGACCTCACCGGTGCGCCCTCATTTACAGCTACTTCGTGCCTTCTGCCGGCCACCGTTTGAACTTTGAAGTACGACAGGTTGTTGGACATCAGACGCCAGCCGGGTTGCCGACCTTAGATCGCGTAACCCGAATATGCCGCCTTTACCGAGGGGGAGAGGCGGGGTCGCGGCGGGGGGGGGGGGGGGGGGGGGGGGGGGGGGGGGGGGGCGGGGGGCGTGGGCAGGGGTTACAAAGCGGGGTCGGGGCGCACAAAGCCGGGAATCCCAAGAGGTAGGGGCAGCTCCACAAATCCCCGGCGCGAAGCGCCGCTTAGTCGCTGATTCAACTGTCAAGTTACTTCATTCCCCTACCTCTTGGGTTGAGCGGAGGAAAAGGAGAGCCGCGTCCGAAATCACCTGGAATATGAGAGGATCGATACCGGTTATAAGAAGGTTTCATCACGGAGTTTTAGGCGTCCTCCGTCCGTCCGTCCGTCCGTCCTCCGTCATACGCGCTTCGTGTATCGACCGTCATACGTTCGGTTTTGATCATTTGATTTCACGGTACAGGTACGTGAATGGTAAGCTTCTGAATGGATGCGCATGTATTCTAGTCCAAGCACGTCATATATCCGTCTGATACGCCAAAATAACGCGGTACCGCAGCGTGTTTTTACTGCTGAATCAGCAAGCGAGATTTGCCCTCTTTATTTATACAGCGACTATTCCTTACTTATGCGGTAGTCCAAGTACATCCTGTAAAATGATGCTGTAAAAAGGGGTCGCCGCGGTGCGGGGGCAGTCCGCCGACCCGGGGCCCGGCGTCCGTCGACGGACGGGCGACGGTCGAACGACGGCGTCCGGCGTCCGGTGCCGGTACATGCGGCGGGCATGGCGATTCGTGCCGTGCCCGCCCCGTAGACCTGACGACCGGCCCGACCTGCGCGGCCTCGTGCGGGATATGCGGGCCGCCTGTAGGCGACTTGTACACCCCTCCACATAAGTCCGGGTTTTGCATTTTCGATCGCAAAGCGCATGCATGGGCGAGGATAACGCCGGCTGCATGTGCATACATGCCAACCACAGTGGGAATAGTTCGGGCAAACGCCTATTGTGCGCTTTATACCCACCCGCGCGACAACACGACCATTTGTGGGCGCCCTTGAAAAAACGCGAAATCATTGCATGATGCGTTGGCGCTAGAAAATTGTGGGTTGCGCCAACCGTCCAAACCTATGGAAATAGCGGCACTCGTCGCACCAAACTCGGTGAATACGGCCCTTGGCATAAGTTGCACACACCGTGCGTGTAGGCCACTGAAAGCATGTCGCTATAGGCACGACGTGACACCCCAACGACAAGTTGGCCACTGTGGGGGGCAGTTTTGGGGTGAAAATGGTGTTGTTTCTGTGGCGAACGCACGTAGGAGAGGCGTTCGATGGCCCCCTTGGCGTAGGGCAATGCTCTACTATGGGGGCGCGTGGTGGAATGCCAGTTGCACCGTTTCGTGGGCGGGGAGGCGCGGTAGGGGCGTGGACTTTAATTAATATGAAATTCCTTGAAAAATGCTGTGGAAAATGGCATTTTAGCTGGTAGGTGTGTGTATCGCTAGGAGGCGGCACATGCCAAGTGTTGGTGGTCCGTGGTCATCCACACACATAACGCTCTCGCGCAACCGAGTATGGGGCTTAGGCACGCACTTGGCGCAAAGCCACGCGCCCGACATGGGTGGGCACATGAGGCAGTGAGGGGCAACTTGGATGATCATCTTTGGGGATTTTTCCCGGGGCCCCAAAAATCGATTTTTGATATTGGAAGACTGATTTTGACGCAGATTTGAACGAGAAATTGCGTGGTATTTTTAAAAAGTTTTTCTGAGCAAACCCTGAGTAGTTATAGCTTTTTAAAGCCGAGGGGGTGTTGCTGAGCGTGGCCAACACTGATGCCATGTCAGTATCGCAACGCGACATGTACTAGCAGCCACCCACACGGCTGCAACCCAACCAAATGCACCCGAGCCCCTCACCAATGTGTTTCCTCACGCGTTCATGGCCATCCCGCCGTCTGGTTGTCTATTCACGCACGTCGGCGTGTGCGCGATACCGACCCTGGTTTTGGTGCAGTTGCAGGCGACGCCCATCCACGCACCAAGTGCAGCGTGACACCCTAGTCAAAGGTCTTTAAGCTTCGGTTTGAGCCACTCGTTATGCAGGTCTTATAAAACCCTCTGAGATTCCAGGGTTTCATCTCATATAACCTACGTTCAGGTACCCTAGACTTCTGAAGTCTTGAGACTGCCGAAAAGGGACCCCAAACTTATGTGGAGGGGTGTATGTACTGTATTGCTGATCTTGTAGTGCTGCTTTTTGGGGGGGGGTGGGGGGGGGGGGGGGGGGGGGGGGGGGGGGTGGGTGGGGGTAATACAACTTTTAGCGGTGGGTTGGGTACTGGCCTTTTTGTAATGCACACCAGTAGTCAGCGGCCCGCTTTTACGCGGCTTGCAGATTTAATCTGTTTTACAAAATAATACGTCTCTTCAAAATTAATTACTGACAAATCTAACGCTAAAAGCAGTATTACCCGGAAGCAACAGTATTACAATATCAACACTACAAGCCGGCTGAAAGCGGCCCGCATCCCGCACCAGGCTCAACCCAAGGGGTAGGGGCACCTCCACAAATCCCCGGCGCGAAGCGCCGCTTAGTACAATTACGCACCCGAGTATTTCCCACTGCCCGCCGATTGGCCCGGATTCATGCCATGGCTGAGCGGTTCCTGGAACACTGCCATGCATATGGCGGAGGTGAATCTGAGACTATCGAACATATGTTGGTGGAGTGCCCGCGGTGGGGGTATCACCGTCATAATTTTAGGTTATTAGTTCCGGAGTTCAGAGATTTTATTAGTAGTCAGGTTATTGCTTCAACACCTAATGACTTAACTGCCTTTATTTATTTTGGGCAGGGTCCCCCCTCCCTTCACGGCGCCCTGGATTTGCTGGGAATGGGAAATTTTCCAAGCTATGACGTCGGGCCCTCCCTCACATTGCCTTCTTTGTTGCACATGTATCGCACTCCCGAAATGCTTTGCTCCGCGGATTGGGGCTTGCCCCAACTCGCATTACTCAAATGGGCCGACGCCCAAACGGTTAGGGCGGACCTTTCGTGCCGGGTATTTTCATGGCAGTGTTATAGACGGCGATCCAAGTGTTGGAAATTCCGTCACTGGCTTCCAATTAGTCTTGCAGAATGCTTCGGCAATTTGCTTGATGACTATAACGGAGCGTCGCGTACCCATGGCTTTCCGTGACTTGATTGTTGCCTAAACGGCCGTCGTAGAGACGCTGCAAGGGTGTCACTAGTTAGTGCCAGCCTTTGCCGGGGGGGGGGGGGGGGGGGGGGGGGGGAATTACTTGTATACAAGTCGCAAATGGTCGTCATGGTACCCGTACTCTTACAGGTAGTAGCAGACGAGCTCGCGCTCGTCAGCATAGCATTATTAGTCATCAGCTATTATATAGTCATCAGCAGACATCCGCGACAGCAGCATTTTGTCTCTAATGGGGTTTTTCCAGGCGTTTTCCGAGTTTTCCAGGGTTGCGCTGAAGGGCGTGCATTTCAGGGTCCTCCAGCCCGAAGTCCCAACTTTGCTAAATTCAATTCAGCCTGACTACCTCCCGGAAAGTCCCCCTACCTGAAGTTCCTTTAGAAATACGAGTTTTAAGTGTGGGGCCCGGCTATAGGACTGACTACCTGTGAATAGTCCGAATCCGTAGAGATATTGTTATGTGCCGCCCATTGGGCCATCACAACTGGATTTGTCGTTTGAGGTGCCCGCCCCCTTTTTCCTCTGAGCTCTCCTTTTTTTCTCCCCTGCTGCATCCACATGTACTACAAAGCACTGTCAAAAGCGCTGCAAAAGATGCAATTGGGTGTTAATATAATTGATGGATACGTCATGCAAGCACACATTGGCCGGCTAGCTATTGCCTCAGGGATAACATGCACAAGAGATGAAAATTATGAAGAAAAACCCCATGATTATAGTGTGGAAGTAATAACCCCTTGCCCTCCCGGCCGAAGCCTACCTATCGCTCGTATGCCGACATCGCAGTTTCGAGGGCACTGACATAAGCAAACACGATGGGCGACCTGCCCTTCGTCGTATAGCCCAGTTGCCGTTGCCGCGGAGCAGCTTGTGTAGTCTATTGGCAGCTTTACCGCCGGGATCTGGCTGGTCTGCGTGCTTGCCCATTTCAAACTTGCCGCCGAAGAACCGCTCTAGACAGTCGTCGGTTGTGGGGGGGGGGGGGGGGGGGGGGGGGGGGGGGGGGGCGCCTTCCGCATCGGCGCCAATACCCTGCCGTTCTATTTCGTTATTCTCAGAGGAGCTGCACAGGAACAACGCCAGGTGCGCAAAGTGCACATCTTCACATACAAACAGTTTGGGGGGGAAGCTAGGGCCCCCACACACGGAGTCCTCGCCAAGAACAACGCAGCTCCCAAAAATGCTCCGAAACCAGTGCTGAAACCGTCGCCGCAACGCCCGGATGCTGCCCAATATGGTGGCTATTCCAGCTCAAATCATGGTGGCATAGTGGACTAAATATAGCCAGCACATGGTATGATTTGCAGCTCGAAACGTGGCGATTGCTATCCGAGTATATGCTGTCGCCGCCGCTCGCGGTGGTTGCTGCCGCTCCGTAGCGTAGGCTGCAGTGTTTACCGCACAATATGGCAGTGCATGTACACCACCAACCAAAAGTACGCAGAATCTGTTGTTCTCGAGCTGGGATCGATAGATTATATATATGACTACATATCAGCACATACAAACAGCTTGGGGGGAAGCTAGGGCCCCCACACACGGAGTCCTCGCCAAGAACAACGCAGCTCCAAAAGTTACTCCGAAACAAGTGCTGAAACCGTCGCCGCAACGCCCGGATGCTGCCCAATATGGTGGCTATTCCAGCTCAAATCATGGTGACATATTGGACTAAATATAGCCAGCACATGGTATGATTTGCAGCTCGAAACGTGGCGATTGCTATCCGAGTATATGCTGTCGCCGCCGCTCGCGGTGGTTGCTGCCGCTCCGTAGCGTAGGCTGCAGTGTTTACCGCACAATATGGCAGTGCATGTACACCACCAACCAAAAGTACACAGAATCGGTTATCGCGCTGCGATCGCTAGACTATCTATATGACTATATATCAGCACATACAAACAGCTTGGAGGGGAGCTAGGGCCCCCACACACGGAGTCCTCGCCAAGAACAACGCAGCTCCAAAAAATGCTCCGAAACAAGTGTTGAAACCGTCGCCGCAACGCCCGGATGCTGCCCAATATGGTGGCTATTCCAGCTCAAATCATGGTGGCATATTGGACTATATATAGCCAGCACATGGTATGATGTGCAGCTCGAAACGTGGCGATTGCTATCCAAGTATGTATTTGCTGCCGCTCCGTAGCGTAGGCTGCAGTGTTTACCGCACAGCAATATGGCAGTGCATGTACACCAGCAACCAAAAGTACGCAGAATCTGTTATCGCGCTGCGATCGCTAGACTACTATATATATATATGTATATATGACTACATACCAGCACATACAAACAGTTTGATGGGGGGCTAGGGCCCCCACACACGGAGTGCTCGTCGGGAACAACACAGCTCGAAAAATGCTCCGAAACCAGTGCTGAAACCGTCGCCGCATAGCACCGCCCAGCCACTGCGTCGCTGGGAAATCACCCAATGGGTATCCTGTCAGCATGTGCAAAGGGTTGGCGGGGCAACCGCTCGGCGGCAGCAAGCGGCGATGCGTGTTGCACGATGAATTTGCTGCTAAATCAAGAATTCATTACACGGAATGATGGAATCGCCACCGCAACGCACCGCACGGCCGCTCGTGCGTTTCCGGGACGACTCTCTGAACGGCTCATCCGGTGAGTGATGGAAAGTGGAAGTGCTCGGAGCTACTTACAGTGGGTGCAGCGAGCCGGGCTCGAGCTGCTTGGACTAATGAAGTGAGCAAAGCAGTTGCGCGGGCCGAGCCTATTAGGATGGGCGGGGCGCGCGCACTAGCTTGTTGATACTAGTTCTGTAATCTACGATATCTACAATACTAGTGTCTTGTCTTGCTCGGGTCGGATGTGAAGTCCGGACGCGCGCGCAGCACGCCATCTACTGATATTGGTATCAGTAGATTGCCATAAGGACCTGTCAGAGCACATACTCTAACACTCTCAACAGAGTTAGTATCAAAACCAGCACTACAACAGCCGCACCAAGCCGGCAGCACCGCCATGTGCCCTATGCAGGGTCGCTCGGGCGTACCTATCGGCCGTCAACAACTTCTTCAAGGACCACGGACGGGAGCCGATGGCTCTGGGCGATTAGGTGAGCAGTGTCCGCAAAGGCTTTGCGGCGTCGCAGGTAACCCTACACATTGAGATGATGCGGGCCCCATTGCCCGCGTGTGTGGTGCTGAAAGCCCTGACCGCCCTGGCAAAAGCTCTACGGCTGGGACTTCTCACTTTCCAGCCGGCCCTTAACACCGGGCGAAGTACTGCGTATGTACTAAATCCGGGCGAGCCGGCGCGGCTCTACTTGTGATGATAGCATGTCCTCCCGTGAAACGGTGGACAGCCCGACGACCGGACGACCCACCACCATGCCAACTGCCGGCCAGCGCCCACAGAGGCGTGAGAGCAGGCTCCACAGGGGACCATCACTACACCCACCATGGACATCAACAGACCCGAGGAGCAACAGAAGGCCGCGGTCGACGCCAATCTCGATGCGCCGCGCGGCGGCATGACCCAACCCCCCAAGATCCGAACAGCCATCGCTGCAAAAAACATCGCAGGCACCCGACTTCCACCTGTTGCCCGCCCCATGCCAACTGCCGGCCAGCGCCCACACATGCGTGAAGAGCAGGCTCCACAGGAGGGTATCACTACAGCCAACATGGACATCAACAGACCCGAGGAGCAACAGGAGGCCGCGGTCGGCGCCACTATCGATGCGCCGCGCAGCGGCAGAGCCCAACCCCCCCAAGATCCTAAAAACCACTGCCGCGAGAAAATTCACACGCACCCGACTCCCACCTGCTGTCCACCGTCTCCTCCGCGTTTTGAGCCGCCAGTCCCGCCAGCTCCCAATCGATCTTCCCCCAGGTACCGACTGTGCCACGCAAGTCGCCCTTCTTTTCAGCGATTTGGCGAACCGCAACCGTGCGACGGGGATCGACCTGCGCCATGGCCGTTTGTTTCTGAACCCGATCCGTACCCTCGGCCCCAAGCTCGGGTTTTTCACATCAACTCACGACGTCCGGGCGGTGACCCGACACGCCCCTATACCGGCTGTCGCCGGTCCGGCAGAGGTGAGCCAAGCTGGACTCGCCACTAACATGCATGGGATCCGACGCGAAACTCAACGCAACCAGTACCATGCACCCACATGGGCGGGCAAGGATGGCGACTGTTCGCCAACCGGCGCCGACCACAGCCGACCCGTCGGCGATGCACGACGGCTTGCTCCCCCGGGAGCTCCCGCCACCACTAACTAGCCAGCTACAAGCGGCCCACCCCAGCGCCGCGGCAGGCCCTCAAGACACGGAGATGGACGGCGACGACTCGCCACCGGAAGCCGATCAGCCGGCGACAAGCGTCGATCCAGCCCCGCACCCCGAGCCGGCTCCACCGGCCGCAGCCCAAGCCCCCACCGCGACAGGAGAGGCCTCGGAGGCCACCGCCCCCCTCGAGCATACCTCCACAACCAGCACACCAACCCAGGCGCCCCTCCTGGCCCAGCTCGCGGCAGAGGCTCACCGCCCCCGTCGCCCCCCGCGCCGGACGACCGCTTTGCAGCCGCAGGTGTCCGTCTGCGGATACTCTCCGCCGGCAAGGCACCCAACCCCAAGCCGGACGCACGCCCGCGACTATCATCACCTCAACCCAAGAACTACGGGCGTTTTTAGCCGATACGCCCGGAATGCATGTTTTCGAATTTACCAGCACTTTTCCCCGCAAGTATTACAGACAGTGTATCGCCCGACCCGCGGGCTTGGTACATGCACGAGACAAAGTCATCATGCCATTAAACGCAGTATACTGTGCCAAAAATATTTGAGATGGAGGACATTGTAGCCCCCACCCCACCAAGCTAGCCGGCTCAGCGGTACATAAATAATGAGCACCATGCAGCTATTCCGGTTAGCTCCTGCCGCAGCATCTGTCATATCCGCGTGCAGATGAAGACCGGGACAGCCAAGCCCTTCCGGGTCGGCTAGTGTTACAGCTAGGGTTCCATACGCGGTTGAGACCACAGGCAGGGCACCTGATTGGTTAGGGTTCCATACCCTGGCCATAGCCCTGAGCGAGGCGCAAGGAGACATACCCGAGATCAGAGACCCGCCCAAGCACACATAGGCAGGACTTCTAAGGGAACTCAGATACTCCCTCTAGTCGGGACCTCTAACAAGGACCCCTAAGGTAGACTACCTGCAGAAGACGAAGTACTGTACTGCTGCTGGTACAAGGCGCAAGACTCATTGTAGCCGCAGCCGAGTAGCAGTATAGGACTTAATGAGTACAATTAGACAAGGGCAGTGCGTAATGCGTCTGGCGCGCGGTGCTTGCACGGCGCGCGTGCGATTAGCACTTAGCGTGACGTGCAGCCGCCTTACCATGGCCGCGATTGCGTGCTTGTAGAGGGCCTCCGCCTTCTGGCGGTCCCTCTTCCCCCTTGTCTTGCATGCGTGTGCATGTGTTTGCCTATGACAGGCATAGGCAAGAGCTTGTGTTATTGTGTACGGGACGGAGACGGGGTAAGAGACGGAGATCGGCTTGAGGAACGAGGGCCAAAGGTAACCACGGTAGGCTGCGTGCTTGTTGTACGGTCGCACCCGTGCTGCTCGCTGCATCGTACGCGCGCGTTGCTGGTGGTGCTGGGTTGTCACATTCGACGCGGTACCGACGTGAAGTACTGTAGGAACGGTTGATGGCTGCGACCAGCACTGCATAAAGTACTGCACGGCGTGGCGGTGACTTGTGGTGAGAGGCTTTATTGTCACTGGCATTCAACCCCCTGAGTACGGGCAAGACCAGCAACGCTAGTATGAACTAAAGCCCTATAGGCGTCAGAGAGGTGCCTATAGTGACTTAGGTTCGCGTTCAGACAAGGGGGAAGAGCTCTCGTGGGCGAGAGTGAGCGCTAGAGGTGAGGAAAGGTCTAAGGGGTGTGGGAGACAACCCTTTATGGGAACCGCTCGTAAGAGTACATAGACTCGAAGGGTGAGGGGACAAAACCCACTAGAGGTTGGGCCAGGGTGGCCCTCGGACTAGTGAGGTGACGAGGTGTGGAGTGATTCGAGTTTCCTTTTGGGTTTGGTGACGAGCGAGAGGCAAAGGGTTTGCCACCTCTGGGGACACTTTGTGTTTGTGCTTGAGCGAGCCGTGAACGTGGCATTGAGTGGGCGAAGGGCACTAACGCCAAGCTAAGTGTATTGCTGAGTGACCCTTTCACCCGGCGCGGCCTCTGAGTAGGAGCCACGGCGTGCCGACGCTCTTTCACCATCCCGCGGGAGGTGAGAGAGCGGCGTGTTCCTCTGGGTACCAATTGGCTAGCTCCGGTTCTTTTGGCCTGCTCCGGTTCTTTTGGCCTGCTCCAGTTCAACGGTTCAACGACGGCAGGCGGTAGGAGGGAGCGGCATCGCCGCCTGAGGGCCCCGACGAGGGTGACGGCTGGTGGGTGCGTGGCTCAGCTCGGTGCCAACCTCTTCGTGGTGGTGGTGTGGATCTGAGGTTCATCGGCACTGAGTTACACCGGAGGTGGGAGCCGTTCGTGTATCGGCTTGAGACGGGTGTGTGCCAACACCGGCGAGGCGACGCGGCGGCAGCCCCTCAGATTTCTGAGGCTGCGTGGACGCAGCTCCCACTTCTGAGCTTGAGGCCCCCGGCGAGGGCGACAACCAGTGGACGCGCTGGACGGCGCGGAGGGCGGCTTTGCCCTGGGCGACCTGTGGGCAGCATTGGACGAGCAGGAGGAAGACCAGCTGATCGAGGAGGTCGTGGAGGGGCTGCTGAACGACGTTGACGCATCCAACCAGGAGGGTGAGGAGTGCGATCACGAGAACGCGTACGCATACAGCAGCAGCGAAGCAGAGGACAGCGGAGACGACGAGGACGAGCTCTACTTTTCCCCGCTGCCAACACGCAATCCTAGGCGAGACACTTTGTACGGACACGCGTACTTGGTGGACGACGCAATGAGCGACGACGAGATGGAGCCGCGGAGGGGCAAGGGCTCCAACGCGAGGTTGTGGGCGGGTCACGAGAAGGCGACCTCAGAGCACACGTTTGAGACGTGGAATAACTCTACGGATTGTGCCATGGAGAAGGAGCAACAACAAGCATTTGCCCGCAACAGACCGCTCAACGAGATCCACGAGGTTCACGTGCTGCGGAGCCGCATTCAGCCGAAGTACTTGGGTTCGCTAGAGACTACACTCATCAGCCGGGGCATCAAGTACGAGGACTCGAGGATCGTACGGAGGCTGGAAGGCGCAGAACGGCTCGACTACTAATACCGCCGGTTGTTGGACGGCATGAGGGAGGAGCTCGTCAACATCACCAAGCAGATCGAGCTGCATTCGGAGCGGTACAGCAAGTGCCATCGCTCGCCTGGTGAGACTGTGCGCGACTTCCGCACTCTGTTGCTAACGCACACTAGGGTCAAGAACCTGGTCACCGAGGAGACGACACGCATTGTGGAGATATCGCGCGTCAACGTGGAGTTCATCGCGCGGGCCAGGGGCAAGACGCGTTTCAGCCCCCGCATCAACTTCGCAAAACAACAACTCGTGGACTACACGATGGACACCCAGGTGGACAGGACTTGGGAGATGGCTGAGTGGCTCGACAAGTAGGAGCGCGGCAGCAATCACATGCGCGCTCACTCGCGCGTCCAGAGCGGAGGCGGCGAGCGGGGTTTTGACCACGAGGAGCACAACAGCCGCGGTGGCGGTCGCGGCAGCGACAACCGTGGTCGTGGAGGCAGCCACAGAGAGGGTGGCAACTACCATCGACGTGGAGGTGAAGGAGGTGATCGTAGAGGCGGGCGCACGGAGAGGAGCGCTTACGCCCGTGATAGAGATGATGGTGGGCGAGGCGGCCACGTCAATGAGGCAGGTTGCTATGGTTGTGGGTCGAAAGATCACTACAAGAGCGACTGCCCTCTGTGGAGCAAGACGTGCTCTGAGTGTGGCAAGAAGGGTTACATTGCCAAGCGGTGCTGGAAGGCCAACCCTGATCTCCGTCCGGAGACCGCCATGGCAGCAACCAATCCCCGGGAGCACATCAGATTGCGCGAGGAGCCCAAGAAGCCGGACCGTAAGTCGTGCATGATGTGTGGCAGGGATGCAGGCCACACAACTAAGGAGTGCGGGAAGCTGCCTGCGTTGCGAACCTGCAGGCGACAGACGGCCACGAACCGAAAAACCCGCAGCTCAACGGCTATGCTCAAGTCGTCGGCGGCGGGGAGGGCAAGGTGGTGGGGCTGGCAGCCGCCAGCCACTTGCGCCCACAACGTAAGAGCACGGAGGCTCAACGCCATGGCGTCAACACGGTGCGCATGGAGGACGGAGAGCGTGAGGCCAGGCAGGCAGCGCAGGCTGCCTCGCGGCTTCACCATCCCATCGATGGAGCTGGCGCAGCAGATGCTTGCACAGCCGTATAGAGCTGACGGCGAAGCTCACCAACGCACCACAGAGCGTCACGGTGCCTGTGTCACTGGCCAACGGCGGTGGACAGCCGCGCATGCCGCTGATGGAGATCGCCAAGCGGCTGGTCAAGCACGAGCCCGTGGAGGATGGTTGGGAGAAGCATGCTGCCATGCGTCACTGTGAGATTCAGATGTGACGTAAATGTGCCCTACTGGTGACGAACGACGACATACGGGGACGATACGGGACGGACGAGGGACGTGGATTTCATACCCAGTAGCGACGACTATCGCGCGCGACCTGTAAAGTACTATATGAATTTCTCGTTTCCATAATTTCATCAAATTGATATGCGCACGCGGGCTCGCGTGTCGCCCTCCGACGCGGAGCACCCGGGCTAAGTACAGGCGGATGTACGCACTCATTGCACATCGCCGCACATCGCTGACCGCACATCGCTGACCGCTGACCCCGCGGTGTGCCGCGATGTGCGGCACGACGGGCGGAGGTGTGGGCGGATGTAGGTGGTACGGTAGGTGGTAGGCGGTAGGTGGTGTTCGTAGGTGCGCGTTTTAATGCAGCCGCCCTAACTGCTGATGATTGTGTAACGCCCCAGCACGCGCATGAAGTATGGGGTCGCCTCACGGTCACCGCCGCTCACCGTTGAATCAAGCGCGGACAGCCGCGCACTCGCATCTGTGTTGCCTGCCGGTGGTGGGTTACATCCACCCCAACTCTCAACCCCCCCCCCCCCCCGCCCCTCGCGCGCGGCAGCAGGCATGCCGGCAAAGGGATGGATAGCGAGTGTGTCGAAGGATGGCGTGTACTCATGCAAGCACTGCCGGGGCAACGTGACGGGCACTTGTGATAAGATGGCGCGAGAGCGGCACTTCCTAAAATTCCCGAACTGTAGCCACTCGTTGAAGCGTGCGGCTAAGTTGCGCCGCAAGGCCGCCTTATCACAAGCAGCAGCAGCAGGGGCGGCAGCAGCAGCAACAACAACAACAGGGGCGGCAGCAGGAGTAGCTGCAGCCGTCGGAAACGGCCCGCCGGCGCCGGTCTCGGACGACGGCGGCTCGAAGGTGGACGATGTGATGGGCGTGGGGGAGGACCCCGTTGGCGAAGACGGTATGGACATCGACGCGCCTGCGTGGCCGCCGGCGGGCGTGGAACCCGCGATGAGGGCGTGATATGGAAAGGCGATTCCGGCGACTTCTACATGAAGGTCATCGCCAAGAAGTTCCGGGGGGTATGGCACTACGGCGTGATAACCGGCGTCGTTACCGAGTGGGTGTTGGAGGACTACGGCGGGGCGACCCAGTGGCGCGCTGTTTTCGAGGACGGGGGCATTGTGGGCCTTCTGCGTTCAGAGGTGAGTGGGCCCGGCCTGCGTGCTGGTGGCACCACTCAACTGCGGTTGTATGGAATCACACGCACCCGCCCGGTCGGCGTGGCAGGTTGTGGAGGCTATGGCGGCTGCCCAGGAGCACCCCCCTGTGGATGCGGACAGGGAGGCTCGCTTGGTAACCGTCCATGAAGGCGATGACTTGTCCAGTGAATCACGCACCTTGCCCGGCGTGCGGTCAACACAACCCGGCTGGCGGAGGCCAAGCAGAACACTGGCTGCCATGGCGTGTGCCATGTGCATGTGGTCCGGGGCTATGTCAGCATGGTCAACCTCTTCCCCCTCGCGCCGTTCCACCTGTTTGTTTTTGGCTTGGGAAGGGACTTCTGGAGGAAATTTGTCACCGTGCAGGGCCACATTGGATTCCGAGCTATGAAGCAGGAAGACCGGCGCCATGCTTTAGTCCCGATACCCAGCAACTTTGAACGCGGGTTGCGCCCTTCGTTTGCAGTGTCCAAGAATCGAAAGGTAAACCCCTCCCCCCCCCCCCCCCCCCCGGGCGTGGGCGTGGGCGTGGGCGTGACGGCATTCCCCTCCATGACTGCAGGGTCAGGCAAGGTGACGGTGCAGCCCGGCTGGGTCATGGAGGACTGCTTGCACCACATGGAAACGTTTTCCATTCTTAACGCCGGTCCGCTCCTCGAGGAGGCCCGGGTGAAGGCGATCATGCCCGAGAAGGAGCTCGCGTCCCCAGCGGTGGTGCGTTCGGTGTCACGACTGGCGGTGCTTGGGCACATGTACAAGCGCCTGCAAGGAGCTGCGTGGTTCGTCACGCGGTGGGGGTTGCAGAATGTGGTGACGGAGGAGGACGGCCCCGAGCGCAAGGCGCAGGTGGACGCGCTCACTAGGGAGGGGAGGACTCGATACCCAGCGCGGCGCCAAGGCGCGGCGGCCGGGGCAGCGCGGCGCCAAGGCGCGGCGGCCGGGGCAGCGCGGCGCCAACGCGCGGCGGCCGGGGCAGCGCGGCGCCAACGCGCGGCGGCCGGGGCAGCGCGGCGCCAAGGCGCGGCGGCCGGGGCAGCGCGGCGCCAAGGCGCGGCGGCCGGGGCAGCGCGGCGCCAAGGCGCGGCGGCCGGGGCAGCGCGGCGCCAACGCGAGTGGGATGGGCGGGGCAGCGCGGCGCCAACGCGAGTGGGATGGGCGGGGCAGCGCGGCGCCAAGGCGCGGCGGCCGGGGCAGCGCGGCGCCAAGGCGCGGCGGCCGGGGCAGCGCGGCGCCAAGGCGCGGCGGCCGGGGCAGCGCGGCGCCAAGGCGCGGCGGCCGGGGCAGCGCGGCGCCAAGGCGCGGCGGCCGGGGCAGCGCGGCGCCAAGGCGCGGCGGCCGGGGCAGCGCGGCGCCAACGCGAGTGGGATGGGCGGGGCAGCGCGGCGCCAACGCGAGTGGGATGGGCGGGGCAGCGCGGCGCCACGCCAAGGCGCGGCGGCCGGGGCAGCGCGGCGCCAAGGCGCGGCGGCCGGGGCAGCGCGGCGCCAAGGCGCGGCGGCCGGGGCAGCGCGGCGCCAAGGCGCGGCGGCCGGGGCAGCGCGGCGCCAAGGCGCGGCGGCCGGGGCAGCGCGGCGCCAAGGCGCGGCGGCCGGGGCTGCGCGGCGCCAACGCGCGGCGGCCGGGGCAGCGCGGCGCCAACGCGCGGCGGCCGGGGCAGCGCGGCGCCAACGCGCGGCGGCCGGGGCAGCGCGGCGCCAACGCGCGGCGGCCGGGGCAGCGCGGCGCCAACGCGCGGCGGCCGGGGCAGCGCGGCGCCAACGCGCGGCGGCCGGGGCAGCGCGGCGCCAAGGCGCGGCGGCCGGGGCAGCGCGGCGCCAAGGCGCGGCGAACCGGGGCAGCGCGGCGCCAAGGCGCGGCGGCCGGGGCAGCGCGGCGCCAAGGCGCGGCGAACCGGGGCAGCGCGGCGCCAAGGCGCGGCGGCCGGGGCAGCGCGGCGCCAAGGCGCGGCGGCCGGGGCAGCGCGGCGCCAAGGCGCGGCGGCCGGGGCAGCGCGGCGCCAACGCGAGTGGGATGGCCGGGGCAGCGCGGCGCCAAGGCGCGGCGGCCGGGGCAGCGCGGCGCCAAGGCGCGGCGGCCGGGGCAGCGCGGCGCCAAGGCGCGGCGGCCGGGGCTGCGCGGCGCCAACGCGCGGCGGCCGGGGCAGCGCGGCGCCAACGCGCGGCGGCCGGGGCAGCGCGGCGCCAACGCGCGGCGGCCGGGGCAGCGCGGCGCCAACGCGCGGCGGCCGGGGCAGCGCGGCGCCAACGCGCGGCGGCCGGGGCAGCGCGGCGCCAACGCGCGGCGGCCGGGGCAGCGCGGCGCCAAGGCGCGGCGGCCGGGGCAGCGCGGCGCCAAGGCGCGGCGAACCGGGGCAGCGCGGCGCCAAGGCGCGGCGGCCGGGGCAGCGCGGCGCCAAGGCGCGGCGAACCGGGGCAGCGCGGCGCCAAGGCGCGGCGGCCGGGGCAGCGCGGCGCCAAGGCGCGGCGGCCGGGGCAGCGCGGCGCCAAGGCGCGGCGGCCGGGGCAGCGCGGCGCCAACGCGAGTGGGATGGCCGGGGCAGCGCGGCGCCAAGGCGCGGCGGCCGGGGCAGCGCGGCGCCAAGGCGCGGCGGCCGGGGCAGCGCGGCGCCAACGCGCGGCGGCCGGGGCAGCACGGCGCCAAGGCGCGGCGGCCGGGGCAGCGCGGCGCCAAGACAGCGCATACAACGGAATCGGCGGAAAGGGATGCATTACAAGTTGTGGACGGCAGGCGCTGAAAACTATGCGGTCATGCCGCAACAACCCCAGCACTGGCTTCTGGATACCTCTGATCTGGCTGGCGGCGGCGGGCTGCGGGATGCAGGGCCGCATGACTGAGGTGGCGGTGCTGGTGAGCCCGGAGAGTCTGCATGCGGCGGAGGCGGCGCAGCCGCATAGGCACTAGACAATGCTCTGAAGCGAGCCCCAATTGTCTGCCCAGCGCCTGCCCCAATGTAACGCACCAGCTTGGCAGCAATTGGCAGCTCTTTTGCCCCCCCTCCACCCCACAGACACACTACCAATACCAGTTTCTCATCCCGGCGGGCAGTTGATGCGTATACCCAGGCTTGTGCGTCCGCGGTGCGGGGGGGGGGGGGGGGGGGGGGGGGGAATCACTATAGCTAAGCTAGTGATGTGAGATATGAGTGCAGCAACAGATATTGTGCAAGATATAATACGATGGCATGCAAGCGGGTCCCCGCTCTTCCACAATCATTGGCCCTGCTCCCTCTTGCCCCGCCCCCGGTGCCCTTTAGCTGCTCTCAGCATCCCGAGTGGGATGGGCGGGGCAGCGGTTGCTACCGAGTGAGGCGTAGCATCGTTTGCAGTAGCAACGCAGCCTTTCCGGTGTGACGCCGCCTGGATGTAACCCAGCAGTACGCGCAAAGTGCAAGTGCAAGCTGCTGATGGCGGGGATCCCGCGCGCGGGGGGGGGGGGGGGGGGGGGGGGGGGGGCGGGGCAGCGGCTGTGGGATAGGCGGGGCAGCGGTTGCTACCGAGTGAGGCGTAGCATCGTTTGCAGTAGCAACGCAGCCTTTCCGGTTGCATAGTGTGACACCGCTTGGATGTAACCCAGCAGTACGCGCAAAGTGCAAGTGTTACACGTCCGTGTGCCCCACCCAATGACATTGCGCCCGACCTCACTGACGGCATGTCTCGCTCTCCTTCAGCTCCTGGGCCGTCCGTCACCCTGCGCACCCTACCAGCCGCGCGTGCCTTCTCGGAAGCCTCACACACGGCGGCGCGAGTCGCGTCGTGGAACGCGTCCCTGACATGGCGGAACTCCGCCCTCACCGTGGCCGTGGTCGGGCAGAGGACTGCCCGCTGATGGGTCGCCATGCATGGGTACTTGGGGCCGCACAAAGCCGGGGTGCCGTCGCAGCAACACTCCCAGTCCGTCCGTTGGCCGCAGTCCACGCATGACGGGCGTCCGGCCAGGACACGCACATGATAGTGCATGTGGCCGCCTCCCGCCACTGCTCGTAGTGCTCCGGTCAACATGGCGACGAGCAAGTCGGCATGTCCCGCAGGTGGCTGCGGGGCGGGTGGCGCGAGCGCAGCCTCGCTCGCCTCGACAACCCCCTCAGCCCGATCAGTCGCCTCGACCACGGCCTCCTCCGCCTCCTGACGCGGCGCACCAGGCGCATCATCGTCGCCTGGCAGGGCGTCCCCCCCCGCAACGGCGCCGTCGGCGGTGGCCGACGCCGTCGTGGCGGGGTGTTGTGAGGAGGTGGCCCTAGACATAGGTGGGGCCGGCACCGCCATGTGTTGCTCCACGTGCGGTGCGGTTCCTGACGCGACAGCTCCGTCGCACCAGTACCGGCGCCGGCACCCCACGCCTGCTGGGATTACCACCAACCGGCATGTTTCCTTTGGGAGGCGGTTCATCCGCGTCGGAGGTGAGCGGCGGTGCCTGTGTGGGTGTGAATACTGCCCGGCCATTAGGGCTCCCGCCGCCTGCCGCTCCGCCGACCCAAGCCGCGGCGTGTGCTGCGCCCCGCATAGTCGCCTCGAATATAATATACATGACGCGGGGACGGGGGGGGGGGGGGGGGGGGGATTCGTGCGTTTCGTATGTCGGCGGAAAGGCGTGCGAAGCTGCGGCTGGCGAAGCTGGTGGAAATAAGCGTGGCGGCGTCGGCGGCGTATTACCGTGCGTGCATGCGTGCGCAACCCCGCGGCAGCAAGCGCCGGACTCGGCGTGTGCCGGCGGCAGAGCTGCGAAGCCATGGACACGGTACGGGATGCCAAGTCTGGCTAAGCAACTGCCGAGGCTGGCGGCTTAACCCCCATGTCCGGCGGTTAAGGGACGGAAAGTGCGTAGAAGTTGATCGGCAAAGCGGGCATATAAGCCTGGCTGTGCTAGGTTCCTATTAAGTAATGGCGGTTTGTGCTAAGTAATTCGTAGGGGTGGACCATGCAGCGCAGGTAGGGGGCGGTATAAATGAGGCCGGGCACATATACTGCTCCACGAAACGACACTGTCGCACGTGTAGTTGAATAGACGCCCCCCCCCCCCCCCCCCCCCCCCGCCGGGTCGGCCCGCCGACCCGCCACGGCATGTAATATCTGTCATGCATCGCCGGGGTATGTGTGAGTGGATGCCCCGCCGCCACACACCCCCCCCCCCCCCCCCATTTACACTTGTGCACTCATTAAGTTTGGGCTGGTTTCGGAGCAGTACATGTACGTATGTATATACATACAATGGAACGTAGGACCTGCGCGGAAAGAGGCGGGGCTGGCGGAGTGCGTTGGGGGTGCGTAGAGTAGCGTGTTGGTGAGATTCGGGGTGCATCGGACGCCGGATGCCCATCCACCCAGCGTAAAAGACGCGTACGTAATATTCACGCTATATATATTCACACGCAAATGTGTGAAAACCGGACATACCGTGCCGGATGGGTGGGAATACGGCGTCCGATGCAGCCAAAACCCCAGGGACACGCTATTCTATGCACCGCCAATGCACTCCGCCAGCACCGCCTCATTCTCTGTCGATTTCGAAAACGCCTTCACATTATCCACCGCTAATTGCAATTGCCACCGTGTAATGTTGTCACGATGTGCGCACACAACAACACTTACTACCGGTTCCGACGCGGATGGAGGCGAGGCTTGCGGAGTGCGTTGGGGGTGCGTAGAGTAGCGTGCTGCAAATAATTGGGGTGCATCGGACGCCGGATGCCCATCCACCCGGCGTAAAAGACGCGTAATATTCACACTTTATTAACACACAAATGTGTGAAAACCGGACATTCCGTGCCGGATGGGTGGGAATACGGCGTCCGATGCAGCCAAAACCCCAGCACCACGCTATTCTATGCACCGCCAATGCACTCCGCCAGCACCGCCTCATTCTCTGTCGATTTCGAAAACGCCTTCACATTATCCACCGCTAATTGCAATTGCCACCGTGTAATATGTTGTCACGATGTGCGCACACAACAACACTTACTACCGGTTCCGACGCGGATGGAGGCGAGGCTTGCGGAGTGCGTTGGGGGTGCGTAGAGTAGCGTGCTGCAAATAATTGGGGTGCATCGGACGCCGGATGCCCATCCACCCGGCGTAAAAGACGCGTAATATTCACACTTTATTAACACACAAATGTGTAAAAACCGGACATTCCGTGCCGGATGGGTGGGAATACGGCGTCCGATGCAGCCAAAACCCCAGGGACACGCTATTCTATGCACCGCCAATGCACTCCGCCAGCACCGCCTCATTCTTTGTCGATTTCGAAAACGCCTTCACATTATCCACCGCTAATAATTGCAATTGCCACCGTGTAATGTTGTCACGATGTGCGCACACAACAACACTTACTACCGGTTCCGACGCGGATGGAGGCGAGGCTTGCGGAGTGCACTTGCGGTGCACAGACTAGCGGGAGACTAGACCCATTGTCGCTTATTTACAAGCACGGGCGGTGCTGCCAGACCTGATCGTCTACGGCCGATATAATATTCACACTAAATTAACATCGGTGCACACCGCCGCACACCGCCGCCGCACACCGCCGCACACCGCTGCGCGCGCACATTCGTCGCACACATTATCCCGGATTCACTCGCCGTATCCATTACGCCGTGCTACTTCAACAATAAACATTGCGAAATTACACCGACACAATGCCGCACCGACTAGCTCTTGACAATACGTGCATATAAATAGTAGTGGCGCGCTGCTCCTCGCCTCCGATGTGTCGTTGACTGCTGCGGAAGGCGGTCGTCGACTGGGTGTTAGTTTCTCCACCTCGGCCGCCCCCCCCCCCCCCCCCCCCGCCCCCCCCCCCCCCCCCTTCACCGCTCACAGCGCCATGGCCGACCTCGCCCCCCCGGGCAAACGTGGGCGGCGAGCCTTGTTGTCTCGCGTGTCCGCGCCGCCGGCATCGAGGAGGACGAGAAAGACATGAGGAAACGCGTGACAAGGTGGGCGCGCAACAAAACACTCCATCCTCCACATTAGCACGCACCCACTCGTGGCTAACTTGTGCCGCGCGCAGGTTCGTCCGGGAGCGCCGTTAAGGCCCACCTCAACGCCAAGGCTTCCACAGTGCCAGCGGCGCAACTCGTGGTGGCCGAGGAGGCCGCATCCTCAGCCGCTTAAAGGCGAAACGATTGGGGCTTGTTGTGGGTGTCTGGGCACAGGGGGCGTCCCGACGCGAAGGTAAGGAAGCTCATGGCGGCGTCGTCGACGGCACAGCCTCCCGGGGTGGTGAAGACACTGACGGATGACAAGAAGCGGAAGAGGCCAGTGAAGAAACGCCGAGGTAAGAAACTGACGGTCGCGGAGTCGGAGGCGGAGTCGGAGGCGCAGGCGGAGGCGGAGGCGGAGGCGGAGGCGGAGGCAGCGAGATCGTCGAAGCGGAGGGTCCCGCGGGCACGCAAGAACAAGAACAAGCAGTAGCCCCCGCCCCCTTACCCCCCCCCCCCCCCCCCCCCCCCCCCAGGCGGGAGCGGCTGGCGGCGAGGGGGGGCGGGGGGGGGCGGGGCGGGCGTGGTCCCCCCGCCCCCGCACCCCCCCCCCCCCCCCCCCCCCGGGCCACATCCCCCGATGGCAGCTGTCGCGAATATTGTAATTCAAACATTCTTCGGCAAACCGCTGCCTGCCCCCGCCCTCCCCCTCGCGAATATTTATGTAACGTGAGCACTCTTTGGCAAAACATGGCAGCCAAACCGCCCATCTGATGACCTTTGATCGGACGGCTGGCAGGCCCGATCAGCAGTACTAGCTATAATGTACACAAAAATCCCCACTTTGGCCGAATAGTACGGCTGAGATTTGCGCTCCCATGTACTAATAGTCGTAGTTATCCACAGGACCACTCTCCACCGTGCCCGGGTACCGGGTACCGGGTACTCGATACCCGGTACCGGCGTAATAAATATATCGCGTACTACCCGGTACTACACGGACAACCTTGTACCTTGTACGTCAGTGCCATGTAACGCTCCACCGGGCTGGTACGACTTCCTCAATGATGACAAAAAGGATTTATCGCCCGCCGGCAATAACGCCGGATGTACTCGCACGTAACTGGATGGACGTGCCGCCACCAGCAGCAGCCTTCACGGATAAATAATAGTCGCTAGTAGTAGTGCTTCGTCACCTGTATGTCACATCTGAATCTCACAGTGCGTGCTCTGGAGAGCAAGCGAGTCTCCATCATCTTGATGGAGGCTTACCAGCTCGAGCGCAGCGGCGGCGGGATGATGGAGAGCGTCATGGCAACAGCATGGGGCGGCGGTGCACTGAGTACCGAGCCGATCAGCAGCCACGCTCACTCAGCCAGGACCTCGAGCGGGGAGCGCGCCTTCGAGGAAGCGCTGATGATGGTGGAGGAGGTCGCTGACCAACAAAGCGGCGGCAAGTCTACCGCGGAGGAGAGGACCGCCGGCAGAGAGGCTGAGACTGAACGGTCTTTTGCCATTTACCGGCCGGGTCAACTCGCGAGACAACGCGAGGAGGAGGAAGATCACAAGCGCGCAAAGGCGCAGCACAATGCCAGCACGGCGGTTGAGGAGGCATCAGTATGTCGCCGCAGCAGCAAGTGGGAACCCGCCATTGACCATCGACGCAGCGCTACTGAGGCAGACATCAGGGAGCAAACACTACGGCTGCCCAAAGGGTCTGAGACCCGACGCTGCCTGGAGCAGCAGGCGGAAGTTGCCAACAAGGGCATTTTTGCCCTTCAGCCCACGGGGGCAGAGGCGAAGGAGCAGCCGGAGACGGCTCGGCTTGACACCATCACGTGCAAGTTGCACGCCAACAACACCCTGCTGCAGTGCGAGACCATTTCCGACGGCGGCAACAGCCACACCCGCATGAACGTGTCAGCGATGGAACCAAGCGCGGCGGAGGCCGTGGTGAAGGGCGCTGGCGGGTGGGTGGACGTCGACATGGTGGTGGTGCTCGCCAATGGCAAGCGCTCATGCGAGCGGCAACGACGATTGCGGGATGGCGTGGTCTTCACGCTTCGGGACCCCGTCACCTCATCAATCATGGCAGCTCACCACGCACCGCGCGTGTACGATAATGGAGGCGAGGCACCGGGCTTGCTGCTCGGTGGACCTACCATCACAGCCCTCGGGCTGCGCCCGGACCCGGCGACCAGAATCTGCACTTTCCGCGCACCCAACCGACCAGCCGGCAGAGTGCCGCTGCTCAGTCAACGGCGTGGGAGCGGCGGGTCCACGAGCACGAACCTGTGGTGCGCGTCGAGAGAGCAAGCTACTGCCATGGGGTGGAGCTCGGCGATGATGAGATGGGGGAGGAGAGTGGGGGGGGGGGTCCAGTGACGTGTCTCACAGCCACGCCGCCCACGAACCCTCACGGCGTGACATGCAAGAGTCCAAGACATGCGAGCCGGCAGACCTACCGCCTTTGCGGGAGGTGCAGAGCATGCAGCGTCACGGGCTGGCGAGGCTGAGCACCCGCGAAGAGGGCATCAGCCTGTACGAGCCATGTGGCGGAGGCTACGTTGCCGTGCTGAATGCCATGGTGGCCAACGGCTAGAAGGTGGCCAGATACCGGCATTCGGACACCGACCCGGCAGCCCGCAAGGCCGCTGGGCAGCGTGCTCAAGGAGCTCAGTAGGAGATATCCAGATCTACTACCAGCTAGCGCGATCAAGGGGTGGGACTCGTTCCCACATGACATCACGGCGATCACGGCGGAAGACGTGAGGCGCCGGCCATACATAGACATAGTGGGGTGTGGATGGCCCTGCCCTGGCATGAGCAGTGCCAACCGCAACGCGCTGGGATTGCGCGACCGGAGGTCACGTTTGCTCTTTCACGTAACCGCGTTCATCGAGAAGCTCGAGGAGAAGCAGCCCACCGGCGTGGGGTGGCTGCTGGAGAATAACGTGGATACGAGCGGAGACGAGAGACTGTACATCAAGGAGTATGAGAAATACATCACGAAGATCATCGGGAGAGCGCTCGTGATTGATGAGGCGGGCAGTAGAGCCAATGATCACCGAGTGCGACAATTTTGGACGAAGACGGGGGACGTGGAGAGACTGAAGTTGGCGTGGGAGAGGCGGGCGGACATGCAGCCGCGACTGCTCGAGGGGTGCTGCCACCGCACCTACGGCCGCATGTCAATCTGCCGACACCACCCAACGGAGTTCGCGTCAACAAACCGGGGCAGCCACGCGCGTTGCCATCTGATCTTGGCGCGACCGGACTCAGATGCCTACTCCGGCGAGGGGGCCGGCATGTTGTTCAACATCAGCACGGGCGAGAGGGAACGGCCCACTGTCCACCTAAAGGAGGAGCTTTTCGGTTACGAGCCGAACGTGATTCACGGCATATCGTTGCCGGACCGTGAGCGCCTCATTGGCAATGCCATGGGTCTTCACAACGTCGCGTGGATCGTCGGGCAGCTCTTCGTGGAGCAGCAGCGACTGAGAGGGTTGGAGGAACTGCCCAGGCAGCTCAGCGCGCGGAGCGAGAGAGACGAGAGCAGCGCAGGATGCAGAGATCCTGCGGAAGAGCATGGCAGCAGCTGTGTCAACAGGCGCTATGCTGCTGGCTGCTGCTCATTTGGTTGGGCGGCACGTCAATGCACTTCAGCGAGGCGGGTCGTAGTCTCGGCAACACCACGGTGTTAGCCAAGTTTGTGGCAGTGATGGTGCGCGCGAGTGCGCGCTAACGCCGCGAGGTGACGGCGACAAGCAGGGCGGGGCGCCGAGCTTTCGGCGCCAACGCCGTGTCGGACGGCGGCGGAAATGCGGAACGGAGTAGCGCTGCTGCATGGGCCAATCGTGGCTACACGCAGGCAAGCATGAATGGTCACGTGGAGGATGTTCGCAGCCTGAAGGATCCTGAGAAACACTGGCGGTGCGGGCGCAAGTGCGAGGCTTCACAGCAACGATAGCTCGTGGAGCTCCGCGACAGCTTTTGGGATGACATGTAGGTGTGGTCCGTCAGCGACCTACACTGTAAGATTCAGATGTGACATACGGGTGACGAAGCACTAGTACTAGCGACTATTATTTATCCGTGAAGGCTGCTGGTGGCGGCGGCACGTCCATCCAGTTACGTGCGAGTACATCCGGCGTTATTGCCGGCGGGCGATAAATCCTTTTTGTAATCATTCTGGTAGTCGTACCAGCCCGGTGACGTGTTGCATGGCACTGACGTATAAGGTACAAGGTTGTCCGTGTAGTACCAGGTAGTACGCGATATATTTATTAAGCCGGTACCGGGTATCTAGTACGAACCCGGGCGCGATGACGAGTCGTCCTGTGGATAACTACGACTATTAGTACATGGGAGCGCAAATCGCAGCCGTACGTATTTGGTAACAGTGGGGAGTTTTGTGTACATTATAGCTAGTACTGCTGAACGGGCCTGCCAGCCGTCCGATCAAAGGTCAACAGATGGGCGGTTTGGCTGCCATGTTTTGCCAAAGAGTGCTCACGTTACATAAATATTCGCGAGGGGGAGGGCGGGGGCAGGCAGCGGTTCGCCGAAGAATGTTTGAATTGCAATATTCGCGACAGCTGCCATCGGGGCATGTGGCGGGGGGCGGGGGGGGGGGGGGAGGCGGGCGGGCGTGGTCCCCCCGCCGCCCCCGCCCGCCGCCCGCCGCTCCCGCCGGGGGAGTGAGGGGAGGGGGGTAAGGGGGCGGGGGCTACTGCTTGTTCTTGTTCTTGCGTGCCCGGGGGACCCTCCGCTTCGACGATCTCGCTGCCTCCGCCTCCGCCTCCGCCTCCGCCTCCGCCTGCGCCTCCGACTCGGCCTCCGACTCCGCGACCGTCAGTTTCTTACCTCGGCGCTTCTTCACTGGCCTCTTCCGCTTCTTGTCATCCGTCAGTGTCTTCACCACCCCGGGAGGCTGTGCCGTCGACGACGCCGCCATGAGCTTCCTTACCTTGGCGTCGGGACGCCCCCTGTGCCCAGACGCCCACAACAAGCCACAATCGTTTCGCCTTTAAGCGGCTGAGGATGCGGCCTCCTCGGCCACCACGAGTTGCGCCGCTGGCACTGTGGAAGCCTTGGCGTTGAGGTGGGCCTTACGGCGCTCCCGGACGAACCTGCGCACGGCACAAGTTGGCCACGAGTGGGTGCGTGCTAATGTGGAGGGTGGAGTGTTTTGTTGCGCGCCCACCTTGTCACGCGTTTCCTCATGTCTTTCTCGTCCTCCTCGATGCCGGCGGCGCGGACACGCGAGACAACAAGGCTCGCCGCCCACTTATGCCCGGGGGGCGAGGTCTGCCATGGCGCTGTGAGCGGTGAAGGGGGGGGGGGGGGGGGGGGGGGGGCGGCCGAGGTGGAGAAACTAACACTCAGTCGACGACCGCCTTCCGCAGCATTCAACGACACATCGGAGGCGAGGAGCAGCGCGCCACTACTATTTATATGCACGTATTGTCAAGAGCTAGTCGGTGCGGCATTTTGTCGGTGTAATTTCGCAATGTTTATTGTTGAAGTAGCACGGCGTAATGAATACGCGGTTTCACCGAGTGAATCCGGGATAATATGTGCGGTAGGGCGCGCGTATATGTGCGCGACGAATGTGCGCGGATGTGCGCAGCGTTGTGCGGCGGTGTGCGGCGGTGTGCGGCGGTGTGCACCGATGTTAATATAGTGTGAATATTATATCGGCTGTAGACGATCGGGTCTGGCAGCACCGCCCGTGCTTGTAAATAAGCGACAATGGATCACGTCATGCTCCGGTTGTACTCCTACACTTCCTCCACTTTGGCGGGTGGATGGGGGGGGGGGCGGGGGGGGGGGGGGGGGGGTCCTTTCCTTTCCTTGTCCTTTCCTTACTTGCATCGGTGGACGTACTGGATATGGAGGTCACCGGGCACATCGCGTGGTTTCGGAGCAGTTCATTCGCGCCTCCTCGTCTTGTTTGCAATCGTCGCCCTAATCCAATGCAGGGTGAGTAGCGGGACACTGTGCTCCCCCCCCCCCCCCCCCCCCCCCCGGTTTATGTAAACAAATATCTAGCCGTGCATGCGCCGTAATCGGTACCCAATGAGCGGGGTATGTGACAGTGGTTTCGGAGCAGTGCAAGCATTCCGTGCGTGTGCACAAGCACATACGACTGGGAATGAGGCGGGGGTTGCGGATGGAGTGCATTGGCGGTGCATAGAATAGCGTGTTCCTGGGGTTTTGGCTGCATAAGACGCCGTATTCCCATCCATCCGGCACGGAATGTCCGGTTTTCACACATTTGTGTGTGAATATAGTGTGAATATTACGCGTCTTTTACGCCGGGTGGATGGGCATCCGGCGTCCGATGCACCCCAAGTATTTACAGCACGCTACTCTACGCACCGCCAGTGCACTCCGCAAGCCCCGCCTCCATCCGCGTCGGAACCGGTAGTAAGTGTTGTTGTGTGCGCACATCGTGACAACATTACACGGTGGCAATTGCAATTAGCGGCGGATAATGTGAAGGCGTTTTCGAAATCGACAGAGAATGAGGCGGGGGTTGCGGAGTGCATTGGCGGTGCATAGAATAGCGTGTTGCTGGGGTTTTGGCTGCATCGGACGCCGTATTCCCACCCATCCGGCACGGAATGTCCGGTTTTCACACATTTGCGTGTGAATATATATAGTGTGAATATTACGTACGCGTCTTTTACGCTGGGTGGATGGGCATCCGGCGTCCGATGCACCCCAATTATTTGCAGCACGCTACTCTACGCACCCCCAACGCACTCCGCAAGCCCCGCCTCCATCCGCGTCGGAACCGGTAGTAAGTGTTGTTGTGTGCGCACATCGTGACAACATTACACGGTGGCAATTGCAATTAGCGGTGGATAATGTGAAGGCGTTTTCGAAATCGACAGAGAATGAGGCGGGGGTTGCGGAGTGCATTGGCGGTGCATAGAATAGCGTGTTGCTGGGGTTTTGGCTGCATCGGACGCCGTATTCCCACCCATCCGGCACGGAATGTCCGGTTTTCACACATTTGCGTGTGAATATATATAGTGTGAATATTACGTACGCGTCTTTTACGCTGGGTGGATGGGCATCCGGCGTCCGATGCACCCCGAATCTCACCAACACGCTACTCTACGCACCCCCAACGCACTCCGCCAGCCCCGCCTCTTTCCGCGCAGGTCCTACGTTCCATTGTATGTATATACATACGTACATGTACTGCTCCGAAACCAACCCAAACTTAATGAGTGCACTAGTGTAAATGGGGGGGGGGATGTGGCGGCGGGGCATCCACTCACACATACCCCAGCGATGCATGACAGATATTACATGCCGTGGCGGGTCGGCGGGCCGACCCGGCGGGGGGTGGGGGTGGGGGGGGGGGGGGGTCTATTCAACTACACGTGCGACAGTGTCGTTTCGCGGAGCAGTATATGTGCCCGGCCTCATTTATACGGCCCCCTACCTGCGCTGCATGGTCCACCCCTACGAATTACTTAGCACAAACCGCCATTACTTAATAGGAACCTAGCACAGCCAGGCTTATATGCCCGCTTTGCCGATCAACTTCTACGCACTTTCCGTCCCTCAACCGCCGGACATGGGGGTTAAGCCGCCAGCCTCGGCAGTTGCTTAGCCAGACTTGGCAACCCGTACCGTGTCCATGGCTTCGCAGCTCTACCGCCGGCACACGCCGAGTCCGGCGCTTGCTGCCGCCGGGTTGCGCACGCATGCACGCACGGTAATACGCCGCCGACGCCGCCACGCTTACTTCCACCACCTTCGCCAGCCGCAGCTTCGCACGCCGTTCCGCCGACCTACGAAACGCACGAATCCCCCCCCCCCCCCCCCCCCCGTCCCCGCGTCATGTATAATATATTCGAGGCGACTATGCGGGGCGCAGCACACGCCGCGGCGTGGGTCGGGGAGCGGCAGGCGGCGGGAGCCCTAATGGCCGGGCATTATCCACACCCACACCGGCACCGCCGCTCACCTCCGACGCGGATGAACCGCCTCCCAAAGGAAACATGCCGGTTGGTGGTAAGCCCAGCAGGCGTGGGGTGCCGGCGCCGGTACCGGTGCGACGGAGCTGTCGCGTCAGGAACCGCACCGCATGTGGAGCAACACATGGCGGTGCCGGCCCCACCTATGTCTAGGGCCACCTCCTCACAACACCCCGCCACGACGGCGTCGGCCACCGCCGACGGCGCCGTTGCGGGGGGGGGCGCCCTGCCAGGCGACGATGATGCGCCTGGTGCGCCGCGTCAGGAGGCGGAGGAGGCCGTGGTCGAGGCGACTGATCGGGCTGAGGGGGTTGTCGAGGCGAGCGAGGCTGCGCTCGCGCCACCCGCCCCGCAGCCACCTGCGGGACATGCCGACTTGCTCGTCGCCATGTTGACCGGAGCACTACGAGCAGTGGCGGGAGGCGGCCACATGCACTATCATGTGCGTGTCCTGGCCGGACGCCCGTCATGCGTGTACTGCGGCCAACGGACGGACGGGGAGTGTTGCTGCGACGGCACCCCGGCTTTGTGCGGCCCCAAGTACCCATGCATGGCGACCCATCAGCGGGCAGTCCCCTGCCCGGCCACGGCCACGGTGAGGGCGGAGTTCCGCCATGTCAGGGATGCGTTCCACGACGCGACTCGCGCCGCCGTGTGTGAGGCTTCCGAGAAGGCACGCGCGGCTAGTAGGGTGCGCAGGGTGAGGCGGCGGACGGCCCAGGAGATGAAGGAGAGCGAGACATGCCGTCAGTGAGGTCGGGCGCAATGTCATTGGGTGGGGCACACGGACGTGTAACACTTGCACTTTGCGCGTACTGCTGGGTTACATCTAGGCGGTGTCACACTATGCAACCGGAAAGGCTGCGTTGCTACTGCAAACGATGCTACGCCTCACTCGGTAGCAACCGCTGCCCCGCCCATCCCACTCGCCTTGGCGCCGCGCTGCCCCGGCCGCCGCGCCTTGGCGCCGCGCTGCCCCGGCCGCCGCGCCTTGGTGCCGCGCTGCCCCGGCCGCCGCGCCTTGGCGCCGCGCTGCCCCGGCCGCCGCGCCTTGGCGCCGCGCTGGGTATCGAGTCCTCCCCTCCCTGGTGAGCGCGTCCACCTGCGCCTTGCGCTCGGGGCCGTCCTCCTCCGTCACCACATTCTGCAACCCCCACCGCGTGACGAACCACGCAGCTCCTTGCATGCGCTTGTACATGTGCCCAAGCACCGCCAGTCGCGACACCGAACGCACCACCGCTGGGGACGCGAGCTCCTTCTCGGTCATGATCGCCTTCACCCGGGCCTCCTCGAACAGCGGACCGGCGTTAAGAATGGAAAACGTTTCCATGTGGTGCAAGCAGTCCTCCATGACCCAGCCGGACTGCACCGTCACCTTGCCTGACCCTGCAGTCATGGAGGGGAATGCCGTCACGCCCACGCCCACGCCCACGCCCGGCGGGGGGGGGGGGGGGGGGGGGGGTTACCTTTCGACTTCTTGGACACCGCAAACGAAGGGCGCAACCCGCGTCCAAAGTTGCTGGGTATCGGGACTGAAGCCTGGCGCCGGTCTTCCTGCTTCATAGCTCGGAATCCAATGTGGCCCTGCACGGTGACAAATTTCCTCCAGAAGTCCCTTCCCAAGCCAAAAAAAAACAGGTGGATCGGCGCGAGGGGGAAGAGGTTGACCATGCTGACATAGCCCAGGACCACATGCACATGGCACACGCCATGGCAGCCAGTGTTCTGCTTGGCCTCCGCCAGCCGGGTTGTGTTGAACGCACGCCGGGCAAGGTGCGTGATTCACTGGACAGGTCATCGCCTTCATGGACGGTTACCAAGCGAGCATCCCCGTCCGCATCCACAGGGGGGTGCTCCTGGGCAGCCGCCATAGCCTCCACAACCTGCCACGCCGACCGGGCGGGTGCGTGTGATTCCATACAACCGCAGTTGAGTGGTGCCACCCGCACGCAGGCCGGGCCCACTCACCTCTGAACGCAGAGGTCCACAATGTCACCGTCCTCGAAAACAGCGCGCCACTGGGTCGCCCCGCCGTAGTCCTCCAACACCCACTCGGTAACGACGCCGGTTATCACGCCGTAGTGCCATACTCCCCGGAACTTCTTGGTGATGACCATCATGTAGAAGTCACCGGGATCGCCTTTCCGTATCACGCCCTCATCGGTAGCTTCCACGTCCGCCGGCGGCCACGCAGGCGCGTCGATGTCCATACCGTCTTCGCCAACGGGGTCCTCCCCCACACCCATCACATCGTCCGCCTAGACCGGCGCCGGCGGGCCGTTTCCGACGGCTGCAGCTACTCCGACGAGTGGCTGCAGTTCGGGTATTTCCGGAAGTGCCGCTCTCGCGCCGTCCTTTCACTACTGCCCGTCACGATGCCGTGGCAGTGCTTGCATGTGTACACGCCATTCTTCGACACACTCGATATCCATCCCTCTCCCGGCATGCCTGCTGCCGCGCGCGCGCGCGGGGGGGGGGGGGGGGGGGGGTTGAGAGTTGGAGTAGATGTAGCCCACCACCGGCAGGGAGCACAGATGCTAGTGCGCGGCTGTCTGCGCTTGGTTCAGCGGTGAGCGGCGGTGACCGTGAGGCGACCCCGTACTTCATGCGCGTGCTGGGGCGTTACACAATCATCAGCAGTTAGGGCGGCTGCATTAAAACGCGCACCTACGAACACCACCTACCGCCTACCACCTACCGTACCACCTACATCCGCCCACACCTCCGCCCGTCGTGCCGCACATCGCCGCACACCGCGGGGTCAGCGATGTGCAGCGATGTGCAGCGAGTACGTGCAGCCGCATGTACTTAGCCCGGGTGCTCCGCGTCGGCGCGCGAGCCCGCGTGCGCATATCAATTTGATGAAATTATCGAAACGAGAAATTCAGATAGTACTTTACAGGTCGCGCGAGATAGTCGTCGCTACTCGGTATGAAATCTCACAGCAGCAGCGATGTGCAGCGATGTGCAGCGATGTGCGGCGATGTGCAGCGAGTACGTGCAGCTGCCTGTACTTAGCCCGGGTGCTCCGCGTGGGCGCGCGACACGCGAGCCCGCGTGCGCATATCAATTTGATGAAATTATCGAAACGAGAAATTCATATAGTACTTTACAGGTCGCGCGCGATAGTCGTCGCTACTCGGTATGAAATCCACGTCCCTCGTCCGTCCCGTATCGTCCCCGTATGTCGTCGTTCGTCACCAGTAGGGCACATTTACGTCACATCTCAATCTCACAGTGCGCTACCGGCCGTCAATCTTTGGGAGTTCAGGATACCGACGACAAATACGCAGCCCATCAAGCGACCCAAGTACCGATTGAGCAAGACTGGGTGGGACGTCGTGGACAGCTCGTGCAAGGAGATGTTGGCGGCTAGGGCGATCCGCGAGAGCCAATCTCCCTGCAACATCCCAGTGGTATGTCCACCGAAGAAGGACGACGACGGCAACTGGACCGGGATCCGGGTGTGCTTGAACGCTCGCCCGTTGAACAGTATCACTGAGTCGTTGGCGTATTGTATGCCCAAGACAGACGAGCTACTCAGCAAGGTCGCAAGCGCGCGCATGTACAACGGGTTTGACGCCAAGTCGGCGTTTCATCAGCTGCCCATCGCAGAGGAGGACAGACACAAGAGTGCCTTTTGGGGCAGCGACCGGCAGTATGAGCGGTGCCGGATGGCAATGGGCTTCAAGAACGCCAGCCAAGCATAGCAGCGTGTCATGGATGAGGCCCTTGGCGATCTGCCGTTCGTGGCGGTTTACGCCGATGACATCTGTGTCTTTTCAGGCGCAGCCGAGATGAGCGACGCTGAGGTCTTTCAGTAGCACTTCAGCATTTGGAGACGGTGTTTCAGAGGCTCGCGAAGGCGGGCATCAGACTGGCGCCCGGCAAAGCAAGGGGCGCATGGCCGTGAGGCAGATTGCTTTCTTGGGCCATTGGGTCGACGGCGAAGGCGTATTCCCGCAGCACTCCAAGGTGGAGGCTGTGGTGAAGATGCCGCCGCCGACTGACGTTGCGGGGCTTCGGCGCTTCCTCGGCATGGTGGGCTACTACGGCAAGTTCATCGAGCAAGTTGCAGTCAAGCGCAAGCCGCTGACCAAGCTCACCGGCAAGATGCCGTGGGAGTGGGGATCGGAGCAGCAACGAGTCTTCGAGCAGCTCAAGGCAGACATGGTTTCAGCTCCCGTGCTGAGAAATCCGGGTTGGAGCCGCCCTTTCATCATGCACACCGATTTCAGCGGAGCTGGATTGGGCGCGGTGCTGGCGCAGGAGGATGACGAAGGACAGGAGTACTTGGTGGAGTTTGCGAGCCGCATCTGCCAAGGCGCGGAGCCAAACTATGCCAGCTATGAGGGTGAGTGTCTTGCCATGTTGTATGGCATGGACAAGTTCAGATACTATCTGTCTGGCAGGCAGTTTGTGGTGGTGACGGATCTCGGCCTTTGGAATGGCTGATGAACACCGCTCAGCTTCGTGGGAAGTTGGCGCGGTGGGCGATGAGGCTCAGCGAGTACGACTTCGTGGTTCGCTATCGGAAGGGCGTTCACCACGTCAACGCAGATTGTCTGAGTCGGGGGCCCATGGAGGGCGACCCAACGGAGCTGGATGGGCGCGGTGAGTTTTCACCGAAGTGCACCGTGCGACATGCGGCAGCCTTTTGCTGCGCAACGGCTCAGAGAAGCCGGCAGCTGGAGCTGCCAGCGTGGGCACGACGCCCCGTGATGGACACCGCCCATGAAGGCGCGGCCGATGGCGACTTGGTGGCGGTTACCGGCGGAGTTGCAGGCGGGCAACGTCAACATGCCGCGACCTTATGCCCGCTATACATGGAGAAACAACATCTTGTGGTATTTACACAAGGACGGCACGCACCGCGAGGTACCGCCACCCAGTGAGCGAGACACCGTGATTATGGATGTACATGTCAAGATGGGCCATTTGGGGCGGGATTGGCTGCGCAGTGTTATCGCCGCTTCATATGTCTGGCCGGGGATGGTGGAGGATGTAGCCCGAGTCAAGAAGGCGTGTCCGGACTGCGATCGGCTGCAACATCGACCCGGCCGCACCAGCGGCCGCCCAAAGGCAGCCTCACCGCTGGACATGCAGCCGCTGCCGCACTTCGGCATGTTCTACCGCTGGCACTTGGACTTGGCGGGGCCTTTTGAGGCCACCCGCAATCGCAACGTCTGGGTGTTGATGATGGTGGAAGCGGCGAGCAAGTGGGTGGAGTTGGTGCCGCTGTGCACCAAGGAGGCAGCCAACATACGACAAGCCTTTCAGGAGAGAGTGCTAGCGCGTTTCGCGGCGCCCGGCGAGGTGTGTACCGACGGCGGTACCGAGTTTAGTGGCGAGTTCCACGAACTTATCGTGGAGCATGACATCGATCATCCGAAGCCGTTGCCCTATCATCCGCAGCCCAATGGGTTGGCGGAAGGGATGGTGCAGACATTCAAGGAGGCACTGACGCGCTATGTGGTTCAGCCCGGCAAGCGTGTCATGTGGGACACTTCTCTGCCTTCCATCGAGTTGGGCTACCGGTGCAGCAAGCAAGCCATCACCGGGTACAGCCCATACGAGTTGGTGTACGGCAGGGCGCCCGTGTTTCCCGCCTAGGCGAGAGCGCTCTTTGAGGAGAGCGCCGTGGACTTCAACAGCCCGGAGGGCATGTGGGAGCTGATGGCAGTACGCGCGGAGCGTTTGGCGCTCATGGTGCCGACGGCGATGCACAACGTGGAGGCGGCGCAGCATCGTGAGGTGATGCGCTATCGCAGGAGGCGCGCGGGGTTGGTGGCGCCCGGAGTGCAGCGCTTCAGCCCCGGCGACTTCGTCTACGTGCAACAGCGGCAGCAAGACGCGCTCGATCCACGAGTGCGACCGGCTGTCTACATGGTTTACGATGTCAACGTCAACGGAGCGGTGGCCATCCAAGGAGCTGAGGGCGACACGGCGCGCGTGCGCATTGAGGAGCTGGCGTGGTGTGCCGTTCCATACGTGGTGTTGCCGGCATGATTTGAAGACCCAAATATGGCGTGCGAGGAGTGCGACGGGCGCGTAAGCACCCAGAGCAACCCGATCATCATCTGCGAAGACTGTGAACGAGGCTGGCACAAGTTGTGTCATCAGCCACCTGTGGCACGTGTGCCGCGGGGGGCATGGCGGTGTGCGGAGTGCAGCGCTGATGACGCAGCGTTGCCGGCACAGTGGACATCGGTGGCTTTAGCCGCCACAACAATCAGTGACAACGACGACAGCGACGAGGAGATTCCAGACCCTGCCCCGCCTTTGCAGCCGACAAGAGCGGCGGTGGCAGCAAGAATGAATTGGGGCATGCCTGGCGCCTGGCACCCGGCAACTGTGACAAGAACGAAGAACAGCCTTCAAGCAGTCAATGATTCTCTACCGGCGATCAGTAACCAAGTGAGCGAGCACGCTGCGCTATCCAACGTGATCACTTGGCGCGGCCGAGTAATCTTTGATCCGTGGGCGGGACATGGCAGCACCGCTGAGGCCTTGCGGCCGTGCGGCGCGACAGTGATCAACAACGACTTCAATCCCATGTACCAAACTGAGATGTGCGAGGACGCGGTGGAGTCCTTTGTGTACCAGTGCGCTCGCGATGTAACAGCGACCGTGGCGACGACGACGATGACGACGACGACGATGACGACACAGCCGCGGTTAGAGGCCCCTTTCGTAGTGGTGACCTCCCCGTGGTTCCAACTTGTCATGCGCAACCTCGCCGCGACCGACGTGCTGGTCCATGTCGCACGTCGGGGTTGGGAGGCGGAAGCCCATAGCCGGGAGAGTGTCTGGTTACAGAGAAGTGAGCAGGCCCGGTGCGCCGAACGCCTATATGGCGGGCGCGATTCGGTGCCCGCGGCGCGTGCGTATCGCAGTGCTCGTACCACTCAGATATGTGCTAAAGTACTAATACGCATACCCTAGCTACATTGTCTGGTGTATACAGCAGTGGCAGCAGCCCCGGTGTCAACACAACTACTTGATCTGGCGCTGCCAATCATGGCGTCATGCGCGGACATCCTGTTCGTGCAAGTACCAATCTTCTACATCGCGCAGGGGCCTTCCCTGCGCATGCAATGGCTACGGCGTCTAGGCGACTGTGGGCGGCTCCACATTATTGCCGGCGACATGCAGCGTAATTGCACTACGCGCCGATCAACTCTGTGGCTAGCGATCTTCCGCGACAACGAGCTGCGAGAGCGAGAACTGCGAGCTGAGTGGCGTCACTCCGTGGCGTCAATTCACTTCCACACCGAGGCGTGCGCTGGCGACCAGCATCACTGAGCGTCAATTGGCGCCCTGCGGCCGCTCGCCCTTCTTGCGACCAACCGTTTGGGGGGGGGGGGGGGGGGGGGGGGGGGGGGGATGGGCCGCCCATTGAGCTGGTGACAGCGCCCCACGCGGGAATGCGGGCATGCGACGGCAGCTGCCGCAACATCTGTCATATCCGCGTGCGGATGAAGAGCGGGACAGCCAAGCCCTTCCGGGTCGGCTAGGGTTACAGCTAGGGTTCCATACCCGGTTGAGACCACAGGCAGGGCACCTGATTGGTTAGGGTTCCATACCCTGGCCATAGCCCTGAGCGAGGCGCAAGGAGACATACCCGAGATCAGAGACCCGCCCAAGCACACCTAGGCGGGACTTCTACGGGAACTCAGATACTCCCTCTAGTCGGGACCTCTAATAGGGACCCCTAAGGTAGACTACCTGCAGAAGACGAAGTACTGTACTGCTGCTGGTACAAGGCGCAAGACTCATTGTAGCCGCAGCCGAGTAGCAGTATAGGACTTAATGAGTACAATTAGACAAGGGCAGTGCGTAATGCGTCTGGCGCGCGGTGCTTGCACGGCGCGCGTGCGATTAGCACTTAGCGTGACGTGCAGCCGCCTTGCCATGGCCGCGATTGCGTGCTTGTAGAGGGCCTCCGCCTTCTGGCGGTCCCTCTTCCCCCTTGTCTTGCCTGCGTGTGCATGTGTTTGCCTATGACATGCATAGGCAAGAGCCTATGTACGGGACGGAGACGGTGTAAGAGACGGAGATCGGCTTGAGGAACGAGGGCCAAAGGTAACCACGGTAGCCTGCGTGCTTGTCGTACGGTCGCACGCGTGCTGCTCGCTGCATCGTACGTGCGCGCGCGCTGCTGGTGGTGCTGGGTTGTCACCATTCGACGCGGTACCGCCGTAAAGTACTGTAGGAACGGTTGATAGCCGCGACCAGCACTGCATATATAAAGTACCGCACGGCGTGGCGGTGACCTGTGGTGCTGAGAGGCTTTATTGCCACTGGCATTCACCCCCCAAAGTACGGGCAGGACCAGCAGCGCTGGTCTGAACTAAAGCCCTATAGGCGTCAGAGAGGTGCCTATAGTGACTTAGGTTCGCGTTCATTGAGCTGGTGACAGCGCCCCACGCGGGAATGCGGGCATGGGACGGCACTCCCCTCCCCCATCACATCTCAGTAGCAGCAGGCGGGACGCCTCTGGCTGCCTTAGCGTGCCTGCTGAGCTCTGGATGGGATGGGTCTGACTTTGGTAGGGACAGCATGGGGGCGCTGCTGTTTTAGCATCAGCCATTGGACGGAGGAGGGGCTAGGAAACATAGGAGGATGGCCGATAGCTTGAGCTGTGATAACACTCCGTGTTCCCCACTGTGGTTAGAGATAGCAGGTCCTAAGAACAACTCAGTCTGGGCGAGTGGAAGCAGCACACTAGACGTTGCAATCAATTTCAATTTCAATTGCAATTTCCTACGGCTGGAGCTGGCACTTGCCTAGGGCACTGACCCGGGTACCGTGCGCGTGGAGCTGTTCCGCGCCAGCCTGGCAACCGTCGTGATTTGTCTGTTTTTCTGCCGCGGAGGAGCGGGGATGGAGTGTCGTACGGGAGACCTCACGGTCGGCCCGGACGGCGGAACCCTCGTATACCATCGTGACCGGAAAGTAGGCCAGCGTGCGCGCGGATGCACGCAAGAAGTTGTCGTGTCAGCTGCCAGCGTCAGCGCATGCCGACATCGCGGAGCTGCCGCACTACTTTGATGCCGCCCGTCAGGTGTTCGCCGGCGGGCGCATGCCAGCGGCGCGATGGGCCATCAGCCAGCGCGAGGGGCGGGCCAAATGGACGGCGGACACCCTCACCAGCTGGCTGCAACTGATGCTGACAGCCGTGCAAGAGCCCCCCCCCCCCCCCCCCCCCCGAGGCTTACTTCGCGTGGACGTCCCACTCCCTCCGAAAGGGGCCACTACAGCCGCGAACGTGATCGGCGTGACGATGCAAAAGATCAAATACGTCGGTGGCTGGGCGATGAAGTCCAGCGTGGTGCTCGACTACATCGAGCGACCCAACGGTGCTGCCGTGCCCGACAGCATGGCACCTTTGTGGCTGGACGACCCCCTGGGGCGGTCAACCGGCCAAGTTGCCACGACAAGTGGCGACGTGATGGCAAACTGCGAGCCCCATGCTTTACTAATGGTCATATTGAGAATTATAGAGGTTTGAATTCGACGGGCTAAGTACGACGGGTGTTACCCGACGTTACGAATTCTGACGTATGCGGCTAGGACGCTACTGCCGTGTGCCCACGTCCATCCCTCACCCCTATATGACGCCCCACGACTCGGCGGTGTCTCCACCTTCTGCCTTTGCGCCAGCTTCCAGCTAGCGCAACCCACCCTTCCCAACCCTTTCATGCGTGCTTTGGGGCCTGAGCCCTTGCTTGTGGTGAACGTTGCAAGAGATTTAACACCTTTTTGGCTCTTGACAGTGTAAAACAGCCAGCGCGATGTTTTTGGCATTCCAGACTCAACATGCTTATTCATCAATAAATCCTGAGGTATCAGTACCCGTACTCGTAAAGTCACGGCGGACGAAGCGCGCCGCGCCGCCGCCGCCCGCGTCGCCGCGCGCCGCGTACGCGGGTGCGCGCAGTCGGTGCGCCGGTAGAGCTCGCTACCGGTACCAGTATAGGGAGACTGTCGCTACAGGTATCCCGCCAATACAGCCTCGCTACAGTGACGGTGTCGCTAGCCAGCTGGTACTCAGCCATCGCACCGTAGGCGGCTTTTGTACTCCCAGAGAGCTCCCACGAAACTCTGCTAAGAGCCTCTCCCCTCTGCTGAGCTACAAGATGTCGGAAGCCGCCGCCGTTACTACCGGCTCGCTCGCTGCAGCGAGGGTCAAGGACGAAGCACCGGAAACGAAACTCCACCACCAAGTTACCTTTGAAACAGGTACCTCCAAGCACATGGCTGTCACCACTCACAATAAGGGCTCGCCTGACCATGTGGATGGTAGCGATAGTAATTCCAGCTGTGGTAACGTTGGGGAGGACGGAGGGGACGCTAGTGGCGCGGAGGCCGGTGAGGGAGGCGCCAAGCTCGTGAGCCCACTGTGAACACAAACAATGACCCCCGACCCTCTCCCCCCCCCCCCCCCCCCCCCGGCGCGCCTCTCAAACTCGACCGAATGTGTAGGATCGTCATAAACAGGGAATTCAGGTAGCCTGGCAGCGTATCTACCTGCTTATGTCCCATTAGTACACTGGTAGTTTCGTAGCTCGCGGTGTTTATTCGAGAGTGCTCCACGAGTGAAGAAAGCCAACCAGGGTGCCCGCAGCACCTCTTCTTTAGTGCGCACCTTCGTTCAACTCTTCTCCCCGCCGTTGGCGCCATATCGTACGCACGGCGTTGTTATCTAGTGTGCCAATTGTGTGTGATGCAGGTGCATCATTTGCTGTATTTGTATCCACGAAAAGTAACAACGGCATCCCATCCGTGCAAGCGCTGTCCGTACCTTGCTCGGCCCGAATCTGCGTGTCCCCTCCACCCATCGCTCATGACTTAAGAAACCCCGCCGTATAGTGATTTTGTGTTTTTACACTCCTGTTTAGCAACCACCATGCATTGGCACACATTCTCGGGCCCGAAGCTCGCCCGTTCCCCGAACTGTCCTGACCGTGTATCTTGCCGCGCCCAGTAGGCTCAGGCGCTGCTTCAGTCCGGGCGGCGGCCCCCCTCGTCTGCAAGTTGCCCGGGTGCACGTCCGATTTGACGGCTCAGCGTGAATTCAACCAACGCCATCGGCTGTGCGATGAGCACCAGCGCGCGCTAGTCCTGGAACTGCCTGGTGGACCCAAACGCTTCTGCCAGCAGTGCAACCGTCTGCACTCAATCGACTCCTTCGACGGTGACAAACGCGGTTGCCGAGTCCGCCTGGAGCGCCACAACCGGCGGTAAGGACCTACTGTACCTTGTACCTACTAGCTACCTGTACCACCGACGTACCGACCTGCAGTTCCTCCTCCCACCTGCGGCTCCAGCGCGCCGCGCCCGGCCAGTGCATAGCGACTGCTAGTAGTCGAGAGGAAAAGCAGTACAGGCCAGGGTACCCGGTACGATGCAGGTGAATCTGAACAGTACAGTTATTCGGCACCCCCCCCCCCCCCCCCGCTCCCTTTTAATATGTACTGTACCGTTACGAGATTCCCAGTACACCAGTACCCCCCCCCCTCCCCCACAGGTTGCGCTTCCTCTTAACAACCCGAAGTTATAACGAGGTATGGCCGTATGGGTACCAGTCCTTTCGTGATATTTTAAATCGCACGGGGTACCACAGCATGTGCCGATGATATTCACAATAATCGTAGGTAGTAGTACGCTGGGGCGGCACTGGTACAGTCGGTACTAAAGTTTACGTCGCCTTGCAGGTGCAAGTACCGTACCGGTACCTGGTACATGTACGTTGTACCTCGTCGATATTTTGTACTGATGATCATAATTATATATTTAATAGCGGCTTTGCCGATTTATTTTAGAAATGGGAATACGATTATCCGATTGATGCATTAGCCGTTCTGGGTTAGAATCATGAGGTAATGGTCTACGGGCGATGGCAGACTTACGACCACAGTTGGCGCAAGAGGTCAAGTGCCTGGGCGGCTTCGGCCGATGTCCCGGGGCGAACTTTACTCTTACGATTTAAACTGACTGCTGATATCGTACGAGTACGGGTAGAACTATACGGGAGTATGACTTTGCTTATTATTGGTAGTACCAAAATGATGAAATTCAGGTTACGTGTCCGGACGGACGCAGACGCGGCACAGATTTCGTACACGGCTACTTATCGGTGATGGATACTTATTGTAAGGATATGTACCACACAAATCCCCAAGTGGGTACCCAGTGCCTGGTGCGTTTTGCGCAGTCTCCTTACAGTTTGTGCTTCTACGCATTGGATCAGGGTTCGATCCCGCGGAGGAACATATAATATGATAAGATATCCCGCAATGTTGGACGACCCGGCCAATGCGGATCGCCACCGAATCCAAGCCGAAACGTTGCTGGAGGAGGTCCTCTATCCTATGGGGGGGGGGGGGGGGGGTGGAGTGTAAGGATATGTACCACACAAATCCCCATGTGGGTACCCAGTGCCTGGTGCGTTTTGCGCAGTATCCTTACACTTATCGACGGAATTCCACGCGGGTCGACCCGGTGAATTTCAGGTTCGGCCGATGTGGATTTCAGTACTTTACGTGTAGTTGGTCGACCAATTTCGGCTCCACATGATGAAGGGATTAATGATCACGGACTGATAACGCAGCGACTAGTAGACACCGCCGTTGTCCAGCACGGCGCGATTACTGTACATGTTCCTGTGCTGCCAGTACGGGTACCTGCTCCGCGCCCCGCCATCCTACCGCCCGTCCTATAGTCGCTAATTGCTGTACCGTATTCGCGCCATGCTGCGCGGCGCCGGCATGAAGGTCCGAACAGTAGCGACTAGTCGCAAGTGACGTAGTTCAGGTAGATTTCTTCTCCTGATGGTACGAGCTGGGGGTACCAGGCAAGTACCGCGGGACGCTATTGCGTACAGGAGCGACTACGTGATTCGAGTATGACCGGTACAGCCGTACAGGTAGTTGCCGCGCTACTATGGGTTTAATGGCTGCGCGGCGTTTCGCCCATTATACCCGGGTGATCCTGTCCGGCTTCGAATAATCGTCGCCAATGCTTTACACTAAGGATTAAGTTGGTTTTTCGTGATGCAATTTTCGTAATGCCTTTTATTTTTGTGATTTCCGATATCGCCTTCTGCTGCTAGCTCATGTAAATATATTAATTTTCGAGCAACAGTCGCTACCACACGACCATTAATATATTACCCGTAGTAGCCATTCGGCCATTCGACGAGTGCTCGTATCAATTTAACCACCCGTACCCTGCCCACACTGTACCTATATGGGTACCAAACTACAAGCAAATCGACTTATTATTATTTCTCGGATGCCCTGCGGACATAATTAGAACCCTGTACTTGAAACACTGCAATTCTGGCAAGCAAGAGACAATGTACAGTTGGAATTTGAGTATTTACAATATTGCGTTGTGCACTCGTACACGCACTAGACTAGGACTGATATTGCTGGAAATAGGTACAAGTGCTATTAGTTGCTAGAAATAACTTTACACGGGGCAAGTCAGCAAAAAAGTCAACAACTATTTAATTGCCAGGTGAAAGTCCACATATGGTCATCAGATGGTGGTCATCATGCCAGATGTGACAAACCAAGATGCGTAGAGGAGGACGGCGAAAATGCAACTTTTGAAAGCAAAATATGTGGAAGACTTTGTGTTGGCTGCGGAGGATGTGGCGGCCTAGTAGATGCTCCGCAACAGATGGTATCAGGAATAAGATAGTGGAGATGTTGCGGCCGCTCGGGTGTGGCACGCAGATGTTTTGCGAGTGGATGGAAAGGGAGTGCATACAGTATCATCATCGGGCATCATACAAGTGAACGGCAAGAACAGCGCTGACCTGCGGCGGAAATCGGGATGGCTGCTAGATGAGGGAGCTGGATGGTGGGCGATGGGTGGCGAATGGAAAGTGGTTGTCCGTGGGGCATCTCGCGCCCTTTTTATAAACGTCGCTGGGCGTTGCGCCGAGGCGGGGGACGACGGGCGCACAGGGTGCGCAGGCGCAAGAGTGCTGACTCGTTTTCCTGCTGATGTGGAACATAATTTCTGTCATTTTCCTGTTATTTGATAAATCAATACATTGGTATGATTCGTTATTGCCAGAATTTTCTCAATCTTAACACGATTTGTGCTTCGCAGTGCACCAGTTGCACTCATCATGTTACTCCCATATACTCCTGTTTTGATTCATGACCGCCGGTATTATATAGTTTAGTCTCTAGAATAGCGACTAGGGCGGTACCTGTAGGAGGTTTTCTAATTGTGTCTCATCCATCGTCGCAGCTATACATATACATGTAGCTCACACATACCGGCACCCGTACTGCTGTACCTGTTCCTCAAGTATCCAGAGCCGGAGCTGTGGCCAAGCGAAGGATTGAAAATCCATATAGGTATTAAATGACATGTTTTTAACATGATGCGTCCCTTATTATACCACGACAGTAGTGCCATGTGTGCTGGAACTTGCGCAGCAGTACATGCACGGTTTACCACATGATGCATGGGCTGTAAATCCTGGCGGCAACAAGGGTCTCTTGCTTCACTTTGGCGACTTTGAAAATTTTAACAAATACAAATACAGCTATACATATACATTTTACTATACTATCGCTACTTGTACTCGTACAGGTAGTTGCTACAGGTAGGGATTGCTGGTATCGACGCGTATAATCTCGTTTATGTGACTATATTTTTGTTGTGTTTTTGCCGCGGGTTTTGGATCATCACATGGACATGAGATGCTGGAAGGCCGTAGTAGGGATGATTAATTGATACGGTGACTATACGGGACGCTCAGCATCCTGCTCACTTCATTGGTAGTGGTACGGTTCTGCATGTAGTAGTGACCTACCACCGGTAACGGGCACTGGTACTGGCGGGTGCTACTGGTGCGTCTTATTGAGCGCTGCGGTTGTACGCTTCTACTGTGAAAGTCCACACTCTTATTGTAATGTTGCCTTTTCGTTCCATGAAACCCTACGTCAACATCCTCGGCATGTAGTGATGTTTGTGCCAATACGTGTAGTCAAAGAAACACATGCTACGGTCAATACATGATTACAAACGCTGCGATGGCAAGTGATAAATGATGGTGGAAATGTGCTGATCAATTGCATGCTTCCATTTTTGTGCAGGCGGCGTGTTCGGAAGATGGTCAACAAACGTGAAAAATCAACATCAGGCACCAAGGGTCTCACGGGGGTCGATGTTGCCACCAACGCGACTTGTGCCACTGGTGTCAGTGGTGCTACCAACCTCATCGGAGGAAGGGCGGGCAGGCTACGCCACTCCGACCCTGATGAGACTCCGGAAGCTCCCAGCAAACGCTCACGCAATTCTGGTCTGAGCAGCGGGGATGAGCCATATCCTGGAGCTGGCAATCCACCACACGCAGGAGACCCACTCGCCTCGTTAAGCGCCCGGAGCATGATTGAGCAAATGCACAGTGCTTGGGGTGCCGCGCCTGGCAACCTGTATGGAGCCGGCCGTTCTCGGGGCATGGACCCTAGGCTGGCCTCCCTCGTGGCCTCCTCCACATCACCGCTGCCCATCCCTGGCCATTATCCTCCGCCCGGTCCCGAGGTAAATACTGCCGACTACCGGTTGTTTGCCATTTCGTGCAATTGTTTTGAGGAGACAGTCCTGCTGATCTACTGTCCCTCACCTGTACTGCTTAGGCACCATCTCGCCCATGGTCTGGGGCATTTCCTCCACCAATGTTCCCCCGAGGCATGGGCTCCGCAGAGAGCGCTGCTCGGTATCAGCAGCTGGTGACCAACTACCAGCGAGATTTGGCCAGTCAGGCAGGGTACCCAATGGATCGCCCCTCTCTGCAGGCTACCCTGGCAGTGAAGATTCGGGACGCCACCCCAGACGCTCTTCCGCCTCACCTTCGGGAGCAGCTGCTACTATGGATGCGCGATGACCCCGAGTCCCTCATGGGCTACCTCCGCCCTGGATGTGCCTTCCTCACCACTGATTTCAGTCTCCGCAAGGGATCCGACCCAAAGGATGTGACAAGCAGGCTGGCGAGAGGCATCACATCCGCTGTGTTATGCGCCGACCCTTTCTGGAGCGCCTGGGACATGGATGTACTGCTTGCAGATCGCACATTGGCCATCCGCGACGGTGTGGTGGTGTCACATCCTCGTGATGATGGCATGGAAATCTGCTCAGTCTCGCATGCGGCCACTGCTGGAGGCCAATTCTTTGTGGCCTGCAGGGGCTGGGACGCATCACACTCGACGCTGTATGCCAGGAGCAACGGCCATTTCTACCGGCTTGCTGTAGATCCCATACCCCTGCAGGACTCTGGTGTGACACTGCTTGCTACCAGGTGAGGGAAGCTGCAGCTGATTATCTGAAAGTACATGTATGTATGCCATCGTCCAAGTATGCCTGGGTTTGTTCCAGTTCCGTTTGGCGTTGCCCTTATGCCCACACTGCCCCGCTTTTCCCACAGGATGTCCTCTTCTATGGAACTTGGCGTGGCATGGCTGGAGATGGTCACTGAGAAAGCTGGGGAGATCACCCAGGCCAGTGCGGCAACGCCTGTGATGCTGACAACCAACTCCAAGGTCGCACATGAGGTTTGCTCAATCGCGAAGGCTGCCAAGCCCGCGGCGGGATCGTTGCTTGCAGTGCTGGAGGATGTTTTCACTCTGCTGCATCGCCGCGAGCACTGCGCACTGGATACCTGCGACAGCCTGGCAAGGCTTGGTTCTGCCTTTGGTTCCGCCAACCTTCACAAAGCAGCAGCTGCTGCTCGAACGGAACACCTCCGCGCATCCAGCGTCTGGAGGGCCCCCGCCAGAGTCCCTTGCAACATCATGCCATCCGCGGCACGACCATGCGCTACGAAATTTGCTTCCTGGGATCCTTACTACCACAGTGGGATGTACCAGAAAATGGGTGGATTTGCACCGGTCTGGACTTGACCTGGATTTGGCAAGTACAACAAGTGACAAGTATGGCCAGACATGGTCGATAATAGACCCTGTAGACCCCCCCCCCCCCCCCCCCCTTCCCCCACACAGACCGCCCATATGCATACATATCTTAGACATGCTTTAACAGCTGTCAGGTGGATCAGATGAGGCTGTGGCCAAATAGCTCATGATGCACGCTAATTCGCAAACCATCTCGCAGTTCTGTGGTCATCTACCGGATGACGCTGCGCCACTTGAACAAGCATCTTAGAAGGCACCCCCTTTATGCCCATGTAAAGTTGTACCCCTTGCCTTCCGGAGGCCCATGGGTGGCCTGTTGTGACATCTCTGACATTTCTGTCAGGCCTGTTGTGCATATCCTTGATTTTCACGGACCAGCTCCGTGGCAGAACAAGGTAAAACAGTGCATGGGAGACAAGCCTATCAAATGTCACAGCTGAGGTCACTGGTTGGCGAATGCAGAAGATATACCGTGGAGTTTGTTTCTTCCGATAGCATTAAAAATGACGTAAAGTTCGCCCCAAAGCCGCCTCAGCAGTTGAACTCTTGCACCGACTAATTGGAGCATTGCCTCATTTGAGCCGCGGAGGGCTAATGCACCAACCAGGTTAAACCGTGACACGCCCGGTTGTGACCGAACCGGGGACCTCTTGCGTAAGAAACCACCGCTCTACCGAGCGGACAGACAAAAGAGACAGCGAGACATGTTAGCATTATTCTGGATACTCAACCCTTGAATTGCACATGGAAACGTGCGGTCAGGATGCCAATTGCATATAAAGTTTGATGGGGTACATCAAATACAGCGCATCTACATGTGGGGCGTATTATTCCCCTGCCGCCGGCCGACCTTCCTGCCCGGATGCATGCCTCCATCTGATCATTGCGACCGCCAGTAGTGTTTAAGCTTTTGGAGGCATCAGATAAGATACTTGATAGGTGCATGGGGCATGCATAAGGATGTCGCAATTATGCTGACATCACAATCAATATGAAGTGCATTGTAAATAAATAAATATTTATTTATTTATATATATATATTCATTTATATATATATATATATATATATATTTATTTATTTATACTTATATTCATATTTATATTTATATTTATATTTATATTTATATTTATATTTATATTTATATTTATATTTATATTTATATTTATATTTATATTTATATTTATATTTATATTTATATTTATATTTATATTTATATTTATATTTATATATAAGAGTATGTATATAAGTATATATACTCGGACACATGCCAGAGGATAGCTTGCTGATGGGTCAGCCCGCCCATATCAGCCCGCGGATGGGTCAGCCTGCAGAAGTGTCAACCAAGCTTACACACCTGCGCATCCTGAGGATGGAACAATCGAAGCAAAATAATACATGCGGTGCCCTTAGCCACGGCACGAGCTTCGCTATTTAGGTCTGTAGTAGTTGACAACATCCTCAGGGAACTGAGCGTTGATATCCTGAATACACGTCAGACTCCGGGCATCAAGTCCAGCAACCAAATCAAGCGCCTGCACAAACACAGGCGGGGCGGGCAAGCGTTGCTTCCTGAGACGCTCGGCCATGTAGCAAGGGTCAAGACACCGAAGCCAAGCATATAATATGACGCCTGGAACAGAGGAAGCGGCGAAGGTGGCAGGCGGGGGCGGCGGGGGCGGCACGGCGTTTCTGATGAATTGACTACATCTGGTTTTCCTCATATTCCGGTTTTCAAGCGGCGGCGACGGAAAAACCCGCATCAGACCGCAGCACCAGACCCCACATATCGCACCAAACCCCATCTGCACTGGTGTGAATTACAAAAAAGGCAGTAAGAAATCCACATCTGTACTGGTTGTAGTACCTGTAGTAGTAGTGTGTAAGGGCTGCATCGTACCAGTATCGTCAGGGCTGCCAATCGTAAAGCCTTGTTTTGTATGTAAAAAAGGTATTACAGTACTGGTACGAGTACGACCACGATATCGTGTACCCGTAGTAAAGAATAAAAGTGTATGGTTTTAAATAATGTTCTCAATGTTCTTAATGTTGTAAATGTACCTGCGCTGCATTCATAATCTTGCCGCAGTGCAGGATGTATTATTTTTTACTGTATGATGATGATGATGATGATGATGATGTCGATGTTGATTCGTACGGTACTATGAAGCATGGTTATTTGGAATTATTTGCTTGAAAACCGGAATTTACACGCCGCGAAGCGGCCAGCAGCATAATCCTTCTGGTCGCGATATAGAGTCGCTACACAGCAGTCCTCCTTGCCACTAGTACTTCTGAATCTTATCATATGAAAAATCGAAAATTAATAATCTGGCTCGGTCACGGCCTCGCCTCGGGAGTTGTCAATAAATTATATTAATAGCCGCGTCCGAATCTTCGTGTCATCGGCAAGATCGGCACCGGTACCCCCTCCCGTTCTGTGTAAAGTACTATCCTACATATGCGCAGTACACATCGTGTCGAAAGTGGGAGAACCGTCGACCCGTCGTCGTCGAAAACAGGGCGCGAAAGAACTGAAAGCGGTAGTCGCTATATCGCCCCGGAAGACCTTTAGAACTCGCTACAGGGGCTTGACCGGGTCTCCGATTGTTTTATTTCAGATCGAGATGAGGAAATTCGACGCTGCTAGCTAGTACATCAGGCACGGGTACTCGTACACTATCACGACGCGCCGCCCGCGCGCGGCAATAGCCGCGGTCGGGAACGTAGTGAAAACGGGGGCACATAGTAACAAAATCTATCTGAAAAGCCAAGTACAGCTGTCATTTTACTTTTGAATGGTCAACCAAAAAAAGGAAGGCTGCACTGCTGCGAGTATGGCATTGTACGGTTTGCGCAATTGCATGTGCGGTATTTCCTGCGATGTTGCGCTGACTTGGCGTCGAGTTTGCAACGATACTGCTTGCCACACCATACGGCTCCCCCCTAGCCTCACCTGCAGGTTCATCAGCGCGCCGCTGGTGACGAAAGAGCGGCGCATGGCGACGTCCGCGGGCAGCAAGTCCGCAAACGCTGCCAGCACGTGCCGCAGCACGTCCGCCGTGGTGTCCTGCTTCACCAGCGGCTCCATGTCAGAGTGCGACCGGCACTCTTTGATGATGGCCTTCAGGGCGCCCTTCAGCTTGGTCTTTGTCTCGCCCTCTGTGACAGCCGGAGGGTGCAGACCACAAAGCAACCGAGTCAGATCCATCGAACCGCACCCGATTCATCTGGACGGCAGCTCAGTCCTCAGAGATGCAACCGCAATGCTGCCACGGATGCGGAATTGTTCCTGGCAAAGTGCGCACGCGTTCGTTCTTCCGTTAACCATTATGTAGCGTCCTGCCGTGGTTCCCTCACCCGCAGTGAAGCCACAAAGCAACTCAGCACTGATAAGTGGCAGCGCTTCAGTGGATGCAAGCATTTTCAGCCAGGGGAAGTTGTTGGAAACGCATGCAAGCATGAAATGGGGTGCGCTAGTCGCTGCTTGCTAGGGTAACAAGCGGCTACGTTGCTTGGTTGTGTGCTAAATGACATGGCATGCACTTGGAACAGGCGGAGAATCGCACCAGGCGTCAGGCGGTATATGGGCTCCAGTGCCACAAGCAGCCCATCCTGCGCCAGCTGCTTGGCCGTCTCCTCCCCATGGCTGGCAATCTGCTCCACCGCCCAGCCGGCCGCGCCCTTCACCCCCGGGTCCGGGCAGTTCAGCGCAGCAATGAGCTGCCGGCTCGCGTCCGAGTCCAGCAGCTGCTTCGCCACCTTGGCGTGCATGCCGGCGATGTGCCCCATGGACAAGATGGCCGCCAGGGCGGGCGCCCCGGCACCCGCTAGCTCCACATTGCGCACAAGACACGTGCAGCCTCCATCACCTGCAACAACCTGCCTCATATGCACATGTGTCAGTTTAAGCCCAAACAGAAAGATGTGCATGAGAATGATAGACAACTAGCGCATAGGTAGCAAAAAACGGCGGTGCCAGGCCATGTTTTGCCACCCTTTAGCGTTTTTTTCTATTCTATTCTGCTATTCCCACCAGCAGTCTGTTCTCCTATCACTATTCCTTAAGTTCCATCGTAACAGCCTGTTTGGACGCAGTACCGGTAGTATGGATTGTGTGATATGCGACCAGTCATGTCTACACCCGGTGATTACTGATACGAGTACCGGTATCGACTACTCATACACAGCGTGTGCAATCCTCTCTCATCGTAGCAGGATACATATCCGCCGTAGAATGATTGCTACGGTATCCTACCAGACACGATCCGATGAGGAAGCACAATGGCCACCTAATATAATAGTTTTGTCAGTATGATTACATTATAATTGTGCATCGGTACGAATTTCTGCATCGCTATCATTTCAAAACAATGCACGTATACTTTTTCTGAATAAATAGGCAATTTAAACTCAAACAATGTACTTCGCGCTTTCTGAAATCAATTCGCAACACGGCTAAAGTGTATCTGTCAGTTTTCTTTCAAAATAATCCAAAATATCAACGCATTTTCTTTTCTACTCTAATTGCCGAACTTCCATCCTAATAGACTGGTAAGGTAAGCACCACGACTGACGACTGCTGCGCACACAATGGCTGCATCACTCCCAAGCGCTACTATCATAACCACACGTTGGGCTCGCTATGAACTATGATTGACTCCCTTATTGCAAGGAAGTGAAATTTTTTTTTTTCTGGTATGCACCACGGGCATAGCATTGAACCTGCGGCTCGACATTGCAGAACGACTCATCCATGTGGGACCCGTGGAACCCAAACAAATGGCCATGTGTATGGAGCAGGCACGGGAGCCGCACCTGCGCCAGCTCGGGCGTGCGGCGAGACACCTCCTGGACGAGGGAGGCTGCCGCGAGGCGCGTGTGCGCATGGTCTTCATCCGTCAGGCAGTGCAGGACGGCCGGCATCACGCGCTGCTCCACGACCATGATTGCCAGCTCTGTGCCGTGCTTGGCAACTTGGCTAAGCATCTGCCGACAACCAACGAGCGCACGTGTTATTCCGATCCGCATACTCGCTATTTGCTGGAGGAGGCAGAGCAATGTAAAAGTAGTCACAGAGGATGTATGCAAATGTCGTTTCGTGCCCCATGCTAGCTGGGTTGACCTCACCTTCAGGCATGCTGCTCTGAGGGCTGGCTTTGTGCTTCGGGCGCCGACAAGGGAGGCGACAGCCGGCAGCGCTTCCCCCGCCACCACGCGCTGCGCAAGCGGCTCGCTGTGGTTGGCAGTGTTGGCAAGGAAGAGCGCGATGCAGGTGCGCATTGACTGCGGCGCCGCATCCTCAGGCATGTAGAGATGGCTGACGCACGTGCCAATGGTGGAGTCGTCCGCAACCTGCACAGGTCAGAATTGCGCGCAAGTAGTGTTAGTTTGTTCGACTTGATCAAGACGGCTTGATTAAGTTGACCCTCAGAATTCATGGAAGTTTTGGGGGTTCCCGTAACTATCCCAGCTTCACCAAAGTCCGGCCTAAGAACGCAACCTAACCATGCCAATTCCAGCTAAGTTCAGCTCTGAAACATGAGATCGCGGTGGCGGTGGCAGTGAACAGGTCAAGTATCTATGATTTTTGCGACTGTCAGGGCACGGCATGCATATTCATAGACATCTCGGCGATATTCTGGGGTAGCATTAAGCATGCCTTCAGTAGTCGCTGACACTTTCTGACTGCATACAGAGGTCACATGCAGAGGTCATGTCCGGAAAGTGTGCCAACTGTGATATGAATTGTTATAAGTCGACCTAATTCCACGGAAGTCCTCCACTTGAGGGCGCTTTACAATCCCATGCAAGTGCTAAACCGGACTTGACTGCGCGGTTAACGTCATTGGCATAACTACGTCAAGTGCAGCTACGGGTGCCGCCGCGCTTACAAGCAGTGAGCTACAACAACGCACCTTGTCTTTTGCCACCCAAAATCAGACGCATGTATAACGGATGCATCACGTCACTAAGAAAGTGCCGCAAGGTACCCCCACATTTGCCTTATCATGGCTTTCTTATAAGTGCGTCAGCACCCGTAGCTCCAAAGGGGTTACACCCAACCCTGGTTAAGGCAGCCAAAAGGTGCCGCCCTCCTTGTTTTTACCCAGGTGAAGCGGCACGCGGTCTGGGTATGCTGATATTCACGTGTCCTTTACTGCTTTCAGACCGGTGGCCCATTCAACGGCAGGCGCGGCCAGACGGCTCAGCGTGAGCCCGGTGGCCGAGCCCCGCCATCCCCATCACCGTCAGTGGTCTCAATGCCGATGCCAGTGCATTCATGCCATGCCAGTTACGCCCCCAGGAGTCCGGCAATGGGGATGGGAGGCGTCGGGCTGCGTCCGCACCAGGTCCGCAAAGTCAGGACCCTTCTCCACCAGCACGTCAAGCGTCTTGACAGCCGTCTCCTTTACCATGGCGTCCAAAGTGGCAAGCTGTTTGCGCACCGGCTCCAGCACGCCATGGTCCACCACTGACTGCGCGCAGGAGCGGTCGTGCCGCGCAACGCTCTGCACACCGGGCAGGTCACCGCATTAGCTCAGTGCTGAGGGTGTCAGGCCACTGACCGCGATTGGCGGCACGCGCGTGTCAGGCTGCGTGTCACTCGATGCACACCGGCCCCAGCCTCCGTCTAGTGTGTATATCCTTCAACCGCGCCGCCAGCATAAGCGCTGCAAGAGCGTTCAGCATCTACGCTGCATGTGCAGTAGCTGTGAGGCCAGGTGCACACGCTCTGTGCCATGCAGACGCCATGGCGGGCGGCAACCTACCTGCAACGCAGTGTTGGCTGCCGCGCGGATCTGCCGGTTCTGGTGGCTCAGGGAGGACACCATCTCGTCCAGGATGCCGCACACGGTGATTTCTTGGGACACCTCCGCGTTGTGCTTGGCCAGGTCGCCCAGCGCCTTCAGTGAGCCGATCTGGATGCCCATGATGGGATCTGTGCCGCCCGGCAACGTGTCAGTGCCACGGGGTGATAGGGCCTTGCCAGATACTTCGCAGTATGGGGTAGCGCTGTAAACCGCGTTTCCACTGAGCCCGGCGTGTCTGTGCCCTGTGCAGCTCAGCGGCAATGCCCGCAAATGTGTCTATCGCATCGAGCAGCAGCTGGCATGTGGTGAGCGCAGTGGATGGGTGCATGGATGGGGAGGCCGATGGGTGAGAGGAGGAGGAGAAGGAGACGCACCCTTGACCAGTGGGCATGTCAGCACGGACAGCAGGTCATGATCCACCAGCGCTGCCATCGTGGCGCCGCCATCCTGCACCCTGAGAAAGTCCTGCCAGCACGGAAAACCATCATCATGCCATGCAAAATATCAAGGCTGGCCTAAAGCGGCAGCACACAGGTCGCATGTAGCTTGCACAAATATGTGGCATATAGTGGTCAGACAGCCGCATGGGCGCGTGAGGAGACGGGGGGCAGTTCCAGCATCTCACCGCGACGGTAGACACAAAGAGCTGCCTGGCGGCCTGGAACGCAGTCATGGCGGTGGCGACCTTGTGCGCCGAGCCGCCATCCGCAGCGGCGGCGGACAGGTTTCCGTGCATGATGACGGCTTTGTTCGGTGGTGGTGTGGCGAGCCGTATCGCCTTCCTCTCCCGCACGCCCGGCGCCCTATCAGCGAGGCAAGGGCATCCGTAGTGCGGCACATCAGCTGAGACAGTTTCCAAAAAACCTTCTATGAACGTCCGCATAGCTTGATGGAGAAAACTCGCGAGTTGCAGAGCTGACTCTGCCCGAGGTACGCTGCGATGTGTTGCCCCTTTCCCGCCTGCCCATGCAGGTCGTAAGGCTCTCCCTTTACCTCCTAGGAAGCGCTGCAGCTGAGCTGGCAGTTGGTCGACAGAGCGTCAGCTGGCGCGGGGTGGCGGGCAGCTGCGCGCGCCTCACCTGGATGTAAACTTCACAGCGCCCACGCCCGGCAGCTGGCAGCGGCGATACGCGCGATGAGCAACGAGCACGCTGGCACTGCACGGTTGCGCTCTTGCTGGTCGAAATCCGCGACTGAGCGGAGGTGGCTGTGCTGCCTCGAAACTGTCCGCGGAATGCCTCGCCTGTCGACGGTCAGGCGACTTGCGCGGCATGCGGGCCTCCGTCAGTCCCGCAGCGCCCCGCCCTGCGTGGGCGCGGCATGCGCTTGACGAACCGTGGCGCGGAGGGCGCGCGCACCGCACGCGCGAAGGAAATGGTGCAATTGTGAAGACCCAGGTACGAAAATGCCCTGTGTACACACACGTCGCCCTGTGTATACACAGGTCATCAATATGACCTGTGTATACACAGGTCATATTTTTAATTCGCCTGTAGTGTACACACAGGTCATTATTTTGTCTGTGTATACACAGGTCGATACCGTAATGACCTGTGTGTACACGGGTCATGTTTACTTTGACCCGTGTACACACAGGTCACTTTTTATGACCCGTATATAAACAGGTCAAAGTGATCATGACCCGTTTACACACAGGTCATTACGGTATCGACCTGTGTACACACGGGTCACCAATGATACCTAAAACCCGACACCCTGTTTGCACATGGGGCATCTGTGAAATGGCCTGGGTGAAAACATGTACTTGGGTCATATGTCAGATGACCTGTGTACAAACAAGGTAGCGATGTTCGCACTTGGGTCATTTTCTATGACATGTGTATACACAGGGTGATTTCAAGTGACCTGTGTATACACAGGTCATGGCCAAAATGACATGTGTGTACACGGGTCAATGCAAGTGACCTATGTGTACACAGGGCATACAAGGTTATGCCATGTGTTTACACAGGGCACCTAAATGCCCTGTGTATACACAGGGCATTTTGACCATGACCTGTGTATACATAGGGCATTTTCGTACATGGGTCTTAACACAATGATTAGGCAGTTACGATTAAATGTTATGTTTTAGGTCCCCCCCCCCCCCCCCCACTCATCTTTCCGCCCCCCCTCAACTATCTTTTATAAGGTCTGACAGTACTTAGTAGAACATGCCCTCAGCTACATAAAACCCCCACTTTTCTGAACTTTTCAGTGCATGGCTGTGTGCAGGAGGGCGTTCCCTCCCATATGCTAGCATAAACCGGAGAAGGGGTGGGGCACTTTTTGGAACCATCAGCAAACTACAGTCAGCATCAAGGCAACCCAACCATATGGTGGCCCTATCCACCCCTCCACGTAGTGCTATGCTGCCGCGGATCTGCTGTATGTCGCCGCTTTATAGTACGGTATCGTTTGCCTGGATGATATGGATACCGTTACCAGCGCACGCGGTGCGGCGGTGAGAGACCTAGCTCAGGCCAACAGCCGCCCAACACTTTACTGAAATGAAAGTTTCGACCCCAAATTAATTAACGATCCGCCCCCCCCCCCTCCCCCCCCTCAGTTTCTCCTGAAATCCGGTACCTAAAACATAACATTTAATCGTAACTGCCTTATCAGCGTTCGGTGGAAAATGAACGTTGTGTGTGCATATTGTTCATTACCTGTCCAGATGTTATGATCTAAACGTGTTTATGGGGTTTCCAAACGAATTTAACTGTTTTAGTGCGACTCGCACGGTCGGTTAGTGATTTCAACCGATTAGGTAACCGGTACCATCGGGTGTTAGTACGGGCTGCCCCATCGCCTGCGAGCCCGGCGCTCCCGGCCGGGGAGCTGCTTAGGACAACCACAAGCAGCTCGTTTGCCATCTTCCAGCTCGCCGCCTTCGGGAGCGGCTTCGCGTGCTTGTGCGCGCGAGGGTCACAGAGGTTGAACAAGTCCGCACTGAGGTTCATCCACCGGGTAGTGAGTCGTCGTGCCGCGCACATGCGTTACAACATCGGGCAGCGACAGACAACCCCTCGATAATGTGGTTTTCCCTACTCGTGCGCCCGTGGTCGTTTTCCGTTTTTGCCATCGTTTTGCAGCTGGGATGTTTTCGGGTAACGATGCGCGTGGCAATGAATTGGAGCTGGGAGGATCCCCATTGGGTGGGGGGTTTAAACCTCAACACCCGAAGTCGATCCGCAATACATGCCTTCGGGGCTCCCGCAGTGGAGCACACTTTTGCAGTAGTCAACTCTTGAGGTTTGGTTAGATGGACGCGCTCGGCACCACGGCCGCTGCTCGTCACGGTTTTCAACGACGACAACTACGCCTACCGCAACAAATCGGCGTTGACGGAGGAGGACGTCCGTATCGTCGGGATGGCCACTCTCCGTCCCGTAACACACTTCAACCCGGGCCGCTCGTCCTCGCAGCAGAGCGTCGTGGCATCAACGGTCGTTACACGTTGTGGTTTTCCGTGACTACTCGCGTAATTGGTCCGTTACGGGGATGGCGCCGCTCATGCGCCAGTGTTTTGAAAGGGCTCGTTGCCCTTGCCCTATAATCGTGCAGCGGCAACGTTTGTTGTGGTCGTAGGGGGAGGCGTTTGCGCGGCTCATCTTGATGCGTCTCCGACGCCTCCTACTGCAACGTCGTCGTCACAAGGACCACGACAACCTAAAGCTGCCCGCCGGGGGGGAGCTTTGCCATCTGGGATGTTTGACGTCTCGTGGTGGCCGTAACTACCCATGTCCGACTCCGGGTTTGGAACCTCGGCGACCGTCGCTACTGCAGCAGCGGCGGCCGCCTCATCGTCACCCTCGCCCCGGAAACATTGGCATCGTTGCAGCCTGGCGTACGCCACAAGGGCCTCTACGCCGGCCAACCCGCTCCCGACGTCACGACATCTTATCGGTGACAACACGAGCTGCCCGCCGGGGGACAGCTCCGCCACCCGACGCGACTTGTGCATTTCGTGGCGACAACATAAGCCTGCGACTTGTGAGGTGGTCGGCAACCGTCGCTGATTCAGCAGCGGCGGCCGCCTCACCGTACTTTGCGAAGCCATACCAGCGGCGGCAGCGTACCGAGTTGGCGGGTCTTCTGCGACGCCGCCGCCAACCGACCCCGACACACCTAAGAGCCGATGCGGAATTACCGTCGCGTCTCGAACAGCGTTCCGGTAGTTCACATGGTTGTGCGCGGCGCGCTCGCGCGCCCGTGTGCGCAGCGGTACTCGTCCTACTGGTGCATGTGCCGTTGGTATGTTGGGCGCTCGTCGCCAACTTGGCCGCTCCTACTGGCCTGCAATTCCGGCTCGTGCCGCGCGCCACCACTACATATCATCGGGCGGCAAATGTTGTAGGGCGCCGTCGGGGGACGGCGCCTTAATCCGCGAAACGTCCGGCCTGTGTCGCGCCGGCATTCGCCCTGTAAACATCTCCCGTCCGCGTCAACTATGCGCCTGCGCCTCGATTGAGGTTTAACCTCTTGGCGCGAGTCCCCCTCTACAACTCAAGACATCTTCCGCCTTCGCATGGTCGCCTGCCGACTGCCCACGCTCACAGTCGTACACGAACCGCATGTAAACTGGCAAAACCAGACTCGATTGCATGTTGAAATGATTTAAACGTGTTTATGGGGTTTCCTAACGAATTTGAATGTCCTAGTGCAACCCGTACGGTCTGTTTGTGGTTTTAACCGGTTAGGTAACCGTACCATCGGGTGTTAGAACGGGCTGCCCCATAGCCCGCGAGCCCTGCGCTCCCGGCCGGAGAGTTGCTTAGTAGGACAGCCACCAGCAACTCGCTCGCTGCCATCTTCCAACCCGTCTGCCATCGTCTTCCACCTCCCGTTTTCCGCCTCCGCTTTGCGGGCTTCTCGTCCGACATCCCCTCCCCTTTCGCTTAACCTTCCTAGCCCTACAATGACGCTTTTCAGAGTTAAAACAGCCTCCGCACTCGTGTTGGCAAAACCGGACTCGATTTTACGTTGAAACTACTACTAACAATTACCTCGAAGCGGATAAGCTGGCATGCTATTCACCAGCCAATCGTTTCCGTGTTAATTACCGTTATCTCCATAATTATCAGTGCCGTCTGACTGACGATCGCCGGTTAGTCCTTACAGCCCGCCGGGTTTCCACTTCGTGACGCTGGAACTCGATAAAACAGCGAGCTTTACATAATCCTTAGTAAGCACAACAGCCTCCGCCGGCTTGATGCACTCCCGATATCCGGTACATGTATACATGATGAGAATGATACACAGTGTTATGCACCCCGTCGGCCTCTGATGCTGGCCGGAGTGACCCCGGCCTCGGCGCGCATCGTCTCGCGTCACGTCAGCCATTGTTAACAATTCAAGCCCTGATGACAGTCCGGTAAATGCCGGTAATTATTGCTAGGGTTATTGGGCATATAAAGTGCCAGACTTACTATGCTGCTGGCCTAACGTACCGGTAAGTGCATAACATAAGCACTACAATTCTTAATAAGTCCGGCCGCTGACCCAGTATTAACAACGCATAATCCGCGTAATTGGCTTCAGTTCCTCGTTAAAATAGTTTTACCCCGGTGAACCACATCGACAACCCTCAGGGATGCCGGAGCTGCGCCGCGCGCCGATCGCTCTGTGCATGGTACTGGTACGGGGACCCCTTGGGCGAATCCCCAAGGACGCAAGGCCGACGAGCAGCATTAGACCTCGCCAAGCACACCCCGCTTGCTTGACTGGTGGAAGAGGCATCACCACAAGTCTATTACGATTTTGGCGCGCCTCGCACGCATCGTGTTGGTCCTTCCGGCTTCAAGGACGTAATGTGAGCATATGTTCTCCCTAGCCGGGTTGCCTACCCAGTCCATCAGCAACCTTATGGGATTGAACTACGCCTGGCAAGCATTGTGATTGTGAACAAGAACATGTACATTGCTTGGGGGCTACGTCGCCGAGCAGTTGGGCACCTATTACACCGATGTGTGATATACAAAATACACGGCGAGGAGTTCGTCGTTTCCCTTACATCAGCGAAACTGCAACGGAGCGCAATGGCATTCTTCAGCAACAGTTCATATATGTTATATATGTCGAGTCGGCAAAACCAATGGTTGTAGCGCGTGAAGCATGGCGCATACCTTATGCTAGTATTGAAGATGGTTTTGAGTAGACGAATGTTGCAATGTGGCAATTGATAACACACCAACCACGGGTAATACGGGCAGTGTACGGTTGGCTAGCACAAGCGCATATCTAATTTGATTGTAATCCGATGATGCTAACACGGTAGGCGGTGGAAATCACTACATATCGATATATAGTCTTGGCATATTTGGTCCTATGGCATATTCTGAAATTCATGCAACATAACTTGTGCGGCCATTTAATATGCCATAAACACTTATGCTTATGCCATATGTTTTATTCTGTTATGCATGATACTTATGTACTGATAATTTTGCTCAATATAACTAAGTTTTGCTACCATGTTTATGTCATTACTTATTTATGTTCGTTATCTCATGAGTACCCCTAGCGGCACTTATGCCAAACCCCAGCAATTACCATGATAATTGACAGCCTTTGTTAATTACTGAGAGGCGACTCTGAGGCCGGCTCCCAAGTATCGTTTTCATCATTAGGTGGTACTTGAAAGAGTTAAGTACCGCTAATTGCCAAAATAGCTTTCCACCGGACATTGCAATATATCACTATCCCCCAGCAAAGCGTCGATTGTTCTGTCAATATGCTACTGAGCTTTACAACCGTAGGGGTACCCGGTTACACGAGTAGCGCGGGGCATCGGGGCGGTAATTAGTAGCCGAACAAAGCGCAAATATATTGTAAAGTACTATAATCCACCTAGCAACCAAGCCACGATCGTTAATTACACAGCCGTACTATCTAAAGGATTGAAGCCAAGGGTGAGCCCCATCCCGACGCGACGCCCCGGCGGCCCGGGCCATACCCCGCATCCAACCCCGCCTAGCGGCCAGGCGCAGACCCCACACCACGCCCATGTCTATGAGCATTCCCGCGCAAGCAGCCCGCCGCAGCCGCGCGCGCACCCCGCGCATCCCACTTGTCGTCGCCCAGTGTTCCCCGAGAGGGTTGAGCCATCTGAGCCCCCCGCCCCATGCCCCTTGTTCAATACTTGCGTCTTTGAGCCTAGACAACTAGTCCCGCGCGCGGCTGCTAGGCGCGCAGGCCGCCCACCGCAGCCGCGCAAGCAGCCCACGCGGCCCCCGCGCAGCCTACTGTCGCAGCCCGCAACAATCTCGAACAATCCTCGCATCGTTGTTTCAACTCCCAAATTCCCTCGTATACCCGATACTCGTATACGATACGACTGATATGGTGCGTTCGTTGTCGTAATACATTTATATATCGGAGCGCGCGGTCAGCCTGTGGGCTGCTACAAACTACGCGGTCCATGGCGGCCTTTATGCATGTGCACGGCCCATCCAGTACATTAGTTCGTGCCAATTACAGCTCATCACTGACACGGACTTCGACCCACATGCCTACTCACACTCGTTCGACCTACGACCCGCGGCGGCGCACGGGGAGGCGGCCGTCGTGGTGCGCGTGGGGGCAAATGCCGACACGCTTAGAGATATGCGCAGATACGTGGTGGCTTCCACTCGCCTATCGCGGTCATACTGGCGGTGCAAACCCGACAAATCCGGTTCCACTTGGAGCAAAACCCGGACCACCCGGAAAGCCTGCGCGAGCGGAACGTGCCGGCGATCGAACCGGGAGGGACAGTGCCGCGCGCGCCGATCCATCCTCGTATGCATGCCAACAACGTCGGGCGCGACTACTCGTAACGCTGCCCGGATCTGCCGCGCGGCCCAGCCCCCGGCGGCGAACATGGTATTCGCTTCACCATGTGTAGCGCCGCTGGCGCCGCCGGGCAGCAACCCTGTACGGGGGGCTGCTAAGAAATTAATTCTTGTACGACCTCGGCCTTGCGTCGGCCTCTCCGAGATCCGTCTACGGGTAGGGAGGGGGGTGCGTACGACTCGGACGGGGGCAGCCCACTCGCGAGGGGTGTTCGAAATAACATCGTTTTCTCGTACCTCGGTACGACCCGCGACGACATGCAGAGGATTTGGCATACCCCCATCACCCGTATGTGTTCCACCTGTGAATCACTCGAATCCCGGCCTATTACAACGGAGTGTTCGGCGGCGCCCTGCGGCGGACCCGTTCAGAACACCCGGGAAACACTTAGCCGCCCCGTGAGAACGGGCGAGGGCGGCGAGCGCGAGGAGACGGGAGCCCGGCACTGAAAGGCGGGGCGGGCGTTCGGGGCCGGAGAGGCCGGGCATGGCAGCGACTTAGGGGCCAAAAGACCGAAGCCGAATTGCCCTGAGGGACGAGTCGCAGCCATGCAGCGGAAGGAGTCTGCTCGCGGCCAGCTCGACCTGACCTTGGCGGACGGGCGGCTACAGCGACGAGGCGCGATGCGGAGGCAAGCGGCGCGCGGGCGAGCAAAACCGGCATGCCGACCACGGAGAGACGAAACGCGGACCGGGGGGGGGGGGGGGGGGGGGGTGCCCGCCTTTCCCGCTCCAGTCCCCCTTGGGGATCCTACCGCAAGACCTCAGGCGGGCGAGATGGATGCAGCATCGGCGGACCGTGGCCGAGGCCGGCGGACCGCGACAGCCGGCGCGGTGGGGCGATCGGCGCCGCGGGATATTTTTCGCGTGATGGACATGCGGATCGACCAGCGATGGACGCGCGCGCGACTTGCGTGACATTTTCAGCGATGGTAGTTGCAGATGGAGCCAAGACGCACGACGACCGAAAAGTGCGCGGTGCTGGTGCATTACCGATGTACATGAAACCCTTTTCGGCCGGGGAGAGAACTGTATTTGTAAACTCCGTATTGCCGATTAGCGGTAGTCACTCGTACTGGCGACGGGCCGTAGTTATCCGGAAATAACGCAGCTATTTATCACGTTATGGAAGGAGGCGGGCTTTGGAAACGAAAGAGGATGGCCAGTAGCTTGAGCTGTGATTACAATGTACGTGTTCCCTACTATGGTTAGAGATGGCAGGCCCTAAGAACAACTCGGCCTGGGCGGTGGAGAGCGGCAGAACGGCACGTTGTAATCAGTTTCAATTGTCTTGTTACCTATATTCTTTATAATTGACGGTGCGCGACATGTATGTATTGCCGTGCAATAACTACAAGGCCGGCGCTTTAGCTTTTGCTTGCCTCTCTAGGGTGACGCTCTTGGCATCGGGCGTGCTGCTAGAGCGGCGCGGTCGGCATGGCTTGACAACCAATACCGACGACAGCAATAATATTTGTCGCAATGGGTGGTGGCAATTTGTAACAATTATTCGTGAAAAACATTTCAGTCTCTCGTCTCTGCGCTACCAATGCACTCCACCACCTTGTTTGTCTCTGAGTCTTCACCGCGAAGACTACCGCAGCCAAGGCGCCCCGACGGCAGCGTCGCATGTGTTGGGCTAAAAGGGGCGGTCAGTGTCGTTGGGTGGCCATGCGACTTCCGGCAGACAACTACACGTCCATGCCATTGCCTACCATAGTCGAAGGGCGCCCGCTAGTAGGTGTCGGGGGCCCATCGGCGTCATGGTCTTGCTGCTAATCCCGGCGAGAACATATGCGCAGTTGTATCCGCCTCCCCCACGCCATAGGTACCCTTGGCCAATGCGCCACCCACCACAGCACCGCTCCGGGTGGGGCTCAGACATGAACCCGGCCATAGTTCATTCACCAAGTCCGGGACTACCCAGTCACAGGGTACCATGACGTGGTCCACCATGCTTGCGTCCTCGCCACGGATGCTAGGTGTGCCAAATGCGTCCTTAAAACAACAAGGACGACACCACCTACCTATTCGAGGTCCAATGGGAAACTGCCGAATATATTATGGATACGAAATCCGGACCGCACGCACTCAATGCAAGCCATCGCATTCGAACCAAACTCGATACCCCGGAACCCCCCCCCCCCCCCCGCTCAAACACCACCTTAGTGGAAATCAGACTTGCCACCAACAATCTGGACCTCTGCTCCCTGCCTACGGGGAAATTCTACTTCAGCGTCCGGGACGCACAACAACTAGTGCTCCACAAGCCGGACCACACAGTCTCCCATAGCCTCGACCGCCGAAGGATCGAATACCTCCACTTTCTTTTCAGACCGGACCGAAATATAAGACGTTCGCAGTGGTAGTTTATGCGCTCGTGTGCAGAGTGGGCACCCTTACGAGTGCCGACGACAATTCCAAACACCAAATCCGAAGAAACACATGGGCCACGGATGACCGCTGTAAATTGTTGGCAATCATGACCGCCCTCCATGCCGCCCGCACATAACTTTTCAGCGACCCCCTCAACAAGTCGATCTACATCTCCCAATAATATCATAGCATGTACCCCGACGGTGTAGTTTTCGGCGCTAGACCCCCCAACGACACGTACTTGTGGGCTGAAACGTCCCTCGCCAACCCCGAATAGGACGACAAATGTATGCGGAAAGCGGTGCAACACGCTCTCCGTAGCGTGAATGCTCAGAGGCACGAGTCTACCGCCACGATGCTCATCCTCCCGGAGTGGATAGACGCATCCTACAAGAAAGCTCATCTCCTCAACCACCCCTACATGCAGAAACTGTGCGAGCTCCCCGCGGACCTCGCCAAATTCCCGTCCCCATACCAACACACCCCGACAGCCCCGAACAAGGATCTTGGCACCAAATGGCCGGTGGGAGTGTACTTGGTGGCTTCCAAACCCTACCTCGCAAACGTCAACGCAGCAGAAGCCTTAACCAAGATGACGGCTGCCCTCATGGTCTTGCACCCCGGCCGCACACCGCCCTTCCATCTTAACACCACCCAACGACCAATAGGCTCGGACGCAGCAAGAGCCGCAACAACAAGCCCCCGTCTTCCCAAACCGCCTCGCGACCGGCAGATATACCACCCGCCGCACCGGAACTCCGCCCGCTGACGGCACCAATCCCGTCCATACAACCCCCGGAACGACGGCACGACCCGAAACGCTTTACATAAACCGACGGCTCCCGTGTCCATCGCGGCGTATGAGTGGTGGAAATCGGCGCCGGGGTCTACACGCCGGGCAATAAACCCATCGCAGTAGTGGGAGGGGACGCAGACGAAATTCGCCGCAACATCGCCCGAGCCGAACACGCCGCCTTATCGGTGGCACTCGAGTCTGGCTTTCCGAAGCACATCCTCTCAGATAGCGCCGTCTACCTTCACCTAATAGACCACATGATGTACCGGCCGGTCACCTTACGACATCACGCTCACAAAATACAACTCGAACACATAATACGCCAACTCCGACACCGAGCGGATTTGGGACTCCGAACCATTCTCCAGAAAGTCAAAGCCCATACTGGGGTCGAAGGCAATGAACAAGCCGATACCACCGCCGGCGAAGTAGCCAACGGGACAATCTCACCTGACACTATCGTAAACGCATGTGCGACTCCCGAAGTAGCCGATGATGTATGGCTGAACCCATGCCAAGGCACGCCGACCACTACTCACACCCCCCCACAACCTGAAAGCCGCCCTCCGAAAACACGCCAACGCTGCAATAGGCTGCGATGCCTCCCACGAAACCTTGCACTCCCACCTCATAGACCAGGCGTTGACTAGAGGTGTAATGCCGGACCTCGTCACCCCCTCGGACATCACCACCTCGGAAAGATTCCACAGGCTGGAATTCATGTGGGGAACACGCTCAAGCCGAATGAGACGCAAAGGCCAGCCGTCCTTCACATGCCGGACAGCACCTCCGCAACGGCCAGATGGCAGGCGAGAGACCCTCCGTGGCCGGCCTTAAGACAAACCGACGCAACAGCACGCTTAAACTCCTCCTCAACGAGTTGGAAGTCCTGAACGGCTGTCGCTGGCACGTACTATCCATGGACGCGGGCAACAAACATGTGGCTGACTTCACTGTGAGATTCAGATGTGACATACGGGTGACGAAGCACTACTACTAGCGACTATTATTTATCCGTGAAGGCTGCTGCTGGTGGCGGCACGTCCATCCAGTTACGTGCGAGTACATCCGGCGTTATTGTCGGCGGGCGATAAATCCTTTTTGTCATCATTCTGGTAGTCGTACCAGCCCGGTGAAGTGTTACATGGCACTGACGTATAAGGTACAAGGTTGTCCGTGTAGTACCGGGTAGTACGCGATATATATATTAAGCCGGTACCGGGTATCTAGTACGAACCCGGGCGCGATGACGAGTGGTCCTGTGGATAACTACGACTATTAGTACATGGGAGCGCAAATCGCAGCCGTACGTATTTGGTAACACTGGGGAATTTTGTGTACATTATAGCTAGTACTGCTGAACGGGCTTGCCAGCCGTCCGATCAAAGGTCATCAGATGGGCGGTTTGGCTGCCATGTTTTGCCAAAGAGTGCTCACTTTTCAGCACTCTTTGAGAAAAGGGTATATAATATAATATATAATATTCGCGAGGGGGAGGGCGGGGGCAGGCAGCGGTTTGCCGAAGAATGTTTGAATTACAATATTCGCGACAGCTGCCGTCGGGGCATGTGGCGGGGGGCGGGGGGGAGGCGGGCGGGCGTGGTCCCGTCCCCCCCCCCCCCCCCCCCCCCCCCGCCGCCCGCCGCTCCCGCCTGGGGAGTGAGGGGAGGGGGGTAAGGGGGCGGGGGCTACTGCTTGCTCTTGTTCTTGCGTGCCCGGGGGACCCTCCGCTTCGACGATCTCGCTGCCTCCGCCTCCGCCTCCGCCTCCGACTCCGCGACCATCAGTTTCTTACTTCGGCGCTTCTATCTTCACTAGCCTCTTCCGCTTCTTGTCATCCGTCAGTGTCTTCACCACCCCGGGAGGCTGTGCCGTCGACGACGCCGCCATGAGCTTCCTTACCTTGGCGTCGGGACGCCCCTTGTGCCCAGACGCCCACAACAAGCCACAATCGTTTCGCCTCCAAGCGGCTGAGGATGCGGCCTCCTCGGCCACCACGAGTTGCGCCGCTGGCACTGTGGAAGCCTTGGCGTTGAGGTGGGCCTTACGGCGCTCCCGGACGAACCTGCGCGCGGCACAAGTTAGCCACGAGTGGGTGCGTGCTAATGTGGAGGTTGGAGTGTTTTGTTGCGCGCCCACCTTGTCACGCGTTTCCTCATGTCTTTCTCGTCCTCCTCGATGCCGGCGGCGCGGACACGCGAGACAACAAGGCTCGCCGCCCACTTTTGCCCGGGGGGCGAGGTCTGCCATGGCGCTGTGAGCGGTGAAGGGGGGGGGGGGGGGGGGGGGGGGGCCGAGGTGGAGAAACTAACACCCAGTCGACGACCGCCTTCCGCAGCAGTCAACGACACATCGGAGGCGAGGAGCAGCGCGCCACTACTATTTACATGCACGTATTGTCAAGAGCTAGTCGGTGCGGCATTGTGTCGGTGTAATTTCGCAATGTTTATTGTTTAAGTAGCACGGCGTAATGAATACGCGGTTTCACCGAGTGAATCCGGGATAATATGTGCGGTAGGGCGCGCATATATGTGCGCGACGAATGTGCGCGCGCAGCGTTGTGCGGCGGTGTGCGGCGGTGTGCGGCGGAGTGCACCGATGTTAATATAGTGTGAATATTATATCGGCCGTAGACGATCGGGTCTGGCAGCACCGCCCGTGCTTGTAAATAAGCGACAATGGATCACGTCATGCTCCGGTTGTACTCCTACACTTCCTCCACTTTGGCGGGTGGGGGGGGGGGGGGGGGGGGGGGCCTGTCCTTATTACTTGCATCGGTGGACGTGCTGGATATGGAGGTCACCGGGCACATCGCGTGGTTTCGGAGCAGTTCATTCGCGCCTCCTCGTCTTGTTTGCAATCGTCGCCCTAATCCAATGCAGGGTGAGTAGCGGGACACTGTGCCCCCCCCCCCCCCCCGGTTTATGTAAACAAATATCTAGCCGTGCATGCGCCGCAATCGGTACTCAATGAGCGGGGTATGTGACAGTGGTTTCGGAGCAGTGCAAGCATTCCGTGCGTGTGCACAAGCACGTACGACTGGGAATGAGGCGGGGGTTGCGGATGGAGTGCATTGGCGGTGCATAGAATAGCGTGTTCCTGGGGTTTGGGCTGCATCAGACGCCGTATTCCCATCCATCCGGCACGGAATGTCCGGTTTTCACACATTTGTGTGTTAATATAGTGTGAATATTACGCGTCTTTTACGCCGGGTGGATGGGCATCCGGCGTCCGATGCACCCAATTATTTGCAGCACGCTACTCTACGCACCCCCAACGCACTCCGCAAGCCCCGCCTCCATCCGCGTCGGAACCGATAGTAAGTGTTGTTGTGTGCGCACATCGTGACAACATTACACGGT